>JAJAGP010003065.1:0-34224 GCA_025084515.1 Ancistrus triradiatus
GCAGGACAATAATACAAAACACACCAGCAAGTCCACCTCTGAATGGCTGAAGAAAAACAAAATGAAGACTTTGAAGTGGCCTAGTCAAAGTCCTGACCTGGATCCTATTGAGATGCTGTGGCATGACCTTAAAAAGGCCGTTCATGCTCGAAAACCCTCCAGTGTGGCTGAATTACAACAATTCTGCAAAGATGAGTGGCCAACATTCCTCCACAACGCTGTAAAATACTCATTGCAAGTTATGGCAAATGCTTGGTTGCAGTTGTTGCTGCTAAAGGTGGTCCATCCAATTATTAGGATTAGAGGCAATTACTTTTTCACACAGGGCCATGTCGATTTGAATTTTTTTCTCCCTTAATAATAAACACCTTCATTTAAAAACTGCATTTTGTGGTTACTTGTGTTGTTTTCGACTAATATTTAAATTGTTTTGATGTTTTTCAAAAGACTTAAGTGTGACAAGCATGCAAAAAGAAAAATGAAATCAGGAAGGGGGCAAACACTTTTTCACACCACTGTAGCAGGTGCCCAGGACTGTAAGAGAGAGGTGGGAACTGGGTCAAAGGATGAGGTAGTGGGCCTAGAATTGGTAATGATTTTAGAGATGAGTGTCACATCGACAGAAGAGAAGGTGGTAAGAGTACCAGATGGAGATGCAGATGAGACAAAAGGAGGTTCAAAGGGTGGAGCATCCTGTAGATCCTGGTCAATTGTTGAAACCTTTTCACTGAAAAAACTTAGGAAGGCAGAACACAAATCTGGTGAGGCAGTGGTAGAGTCACAAGGGGGGCAAAGAAGCTTATTGACTATGGAAAAACCAACTTCCAAGTAGAAGTGTTGGTGTAGATGTAGATTGAGCAATCGGTGATGTATTGATTTCTGCTACACCATATACACTGCCCGGCCAAAAAAAGGTCACCACCTGGATTTAACTAAGCAAATAGTTAAATAGTTAAAAAAAGAACCTCCCATCAGATAATTACTGCATTGATGAGGTTTCAGCTGGCAACAAGTTATTTAACCCTAACTTATGCAGTGAGTAGACACATCCTGTGGTCATGGAAAAGATGTTCATCTGTTTCAGAACCGTCAAATTGTGAAGAGTGGTTCAGGAAGCATGAGACATTATTTTCACACATGAACTGACCACCATAAAGTCCAGAGCTGAACCCCATTGAGAATCTTTGGGATGTGCTGGAGAAGACTTTGCACAGTGGTTCAAATCTCCCATCATCAATACAAGATCTTGGGGGAAAAATAATGGAACTCTGGACAGAACTGCTTCTGCAATGTCACAAGATGATTTTTTATGTCCAGGTGCTCTTTTTTAACTATTTAACTTGATTTGCTTAGTTAAATCCAGGTGGTTACCCTTTTTTTGGCCGAGCACTGTATGATCCACAGTATTGGAACCAACATGTAAAAGGCGATTGGGTAGATGGGGGAAAAACATAACAAACAGTTTAGATCACTGTACTGATACCCCAAATGGATTATGTGGATAATCTGCAGTCGTATTTTACCCTGTCTGTTAGGACATTCCATAGGCTTATGTATTTGGACAGTCAGTCCTCCCTCCTTTGTAATGTTTGTAGAAATAGCTCCACAACATATATCTCTGCCTGTGGACTCCTGCCAGACTGTATGGGCTTCCCAGTCCCACACACACTCTGTCATTCTATGACTGAGTGACTGAGAGATAATGTTTATTCATGGATACTCCGGAGAAATAAAGTAAAAAGAGAGATTAAACAAATAAAGTTAATACGTTTGTACTTGATTAAACTGTGAAACGTGTATTTTTATTTCCCATTTAAGTTAATTTGTAACAAACTTTGTTGTATTCGCTTTTTGAAATGATAAATTAAAATTTATTAGTTAATACTATATATAACAGTAACAATACACTATACCATTACAAAGAAGGGAGGACTGATTGTTCAAATACATAAACTTATGGAGTGTCTTAACAGACAGGGTAAAATACGACGGCAGATTGTCCACATAACAATTAATTTGGGGTATCAATAGAGTGATCTAATTTGTTTGTTATATTTTTCCCATCTACTCAATCACCCTTTACGTGCTGGGTCCAATACTGTGGATCATATATGGGTTTACCAGACAATAATAGGTAAAAGAAATAAATACATCCCCGATCACTCAATCTACATCCATGCCACTTCGACAAGTCCAGCAGCAGCCATTCCGGAGTCTGGTCACTGGTCAGGCACCACCCCAGCCCAAGCTGTAGTTCAGTTATCTAAATGTTTTTGGTACATTTGGTTCTGCTATGTTCTTATACATCCCTGACATTCCCATAGAAACCTCAAACAACTGATATAAGTGTCCCCAGATAATGCATATCTAAGCAAAACATATTACACAAGTAACCTTGTGGAGTTTTCCACAGGCTGTGAGCATACGCTTAGGCATCTGTCAACTTTCAAAATCCTTCATTTTACTTATTTAACTTTATTACAAATACCCAATTTTCAATGTCACTACACTCTGTTCTTTGACTGATGACTAAGAGCAGGAAACAAATGAAATACTAACAGTGTGCTTAACACTAAAACAAATCCACAGGGTAATAACACAATTCCTAAGACCTATGATACTACCAGCAACAGAATGCATAACAGCATTGGTGACTTGAGAACCAGTAACAGATCATGACTAAAATCAGACTCTATCTTTCTAGCTAAGTGAATTAAATGTTCAACTAAAAATACAGTTTGCATTTCATGCCCTAATATACAGTGGTGTGAAAAGTGTTTGCCCCCTTCCTGATTTCCTATGTTTTTGCATGTTTGTCACACTTAACCATTTCGGAACATCAAACCAATTTAAATATTAGTCAAAGACAACACAAGTACACACAAAATGCAGTTTTTAAATGAAGGTGTTCATTATTAAGGGAGGAAAAAATACAAACCTTCATGGCCCTGTGCGAAAAAGTGTGACGAACATGCAAAAAAAAAAAAAAAAAAATCAGGAAGGAGCAAACCATTTCACACCACTGTACTATGATTTATTTTACTTAAATTATCACATAAGTGTTGTTAATAACTTTATGCAGATCATCAATAGAAACAAATAGATTAGTATTGAGAACATCATAGTATTTACAATATTTATCTGTATAACATTTCTAACATTTGTCTCTTAACAAACAAATATCATTACGCTTAAGATTTGCGGAAACTGATAAAGCAAAGAAATGTGCATTGGCGGAACAGCTAAAGTTAACCTTAATTCTGTAGAAGACTGAACAAAACTATGAACTTCCTTTAAAAAAAACAAAATAAAAAAAAAAGTTATTTCGGATGAATGTATGTATACTTCTTATACAATTTCTATTTTTTCTTTTTATAAAGTCTTCTTTCAGTAAGTGGGAAATGTGAATTTAAGTTTAATACAAGATTTCACTGAAATGATCTTCTTTAAAACCCAAACCAAGTGTTGTACTGTACTAACATATGACTGTAGATTTACTATCCTTCCATTTTAACCCACTTGTACATACAGACAATTAATAGGGTGTTTAACATCCACTGATATCCATACAGGGGAAGGGGAGTCAGAATAGCCCATCCAACTGATCACCTGTAAGTTGCTTTCCCCCAAGTTTCTGCATCTTAGCTTGGGCTTATCTAATTAGACCTTCCAGTTACAAGTATCCATATATTCGTATCTGTTAATTGAGGTCCACTTTGGCTCAGTGTAGTCATGGTTATCTGTAATACAAATCACATCACACATGAGTACAATAACCGATCCCAACTTATCTTACCGTGTCTCCACCTCGTTCCTTTCTGTGATGTTCTTCCATATCGGACTGTGTGTCACTGGAATCTGTGGTATCCCAGATATTTCCGTCCCATGACAGCACAACGAGTTCTCTCCCTTTTTTGATACACACTTACTGTAAGCACTGAACAACATCAGCAGGTTCTACACCTTTCAGATATCCATCCCAACATTCACAAAGCCCTGCATTAACTGCCCACTCCTGGGCCAGTTTATCATAGGGTGGTTCATTCAGCCTGGGGAGGATGGCTGTGGTGAGAACTGCTTTCTCCTTCTTCTTGAACATTGTAACAACAGAGTATCCTCTCCACTAGGATAACACACAGAATACAATGCCCAAATAACACAGAGCAAACATCACACATTACCCAAATAACATACACAAAATACACTATATACACAACAGCGTTCTTTCTATCATATCTTGCACACTCCGCCAATTTATGTGCTACCCAGCCAGCAATTCTGGCCTGTAAGGAGTGCAGGATGTGATAGAAATCACACTAACAACGACGTAAGAATACTAGAATAGCTTTATATACAGCATGGATAATACATAGAAAAACATCACCTGTCTGCACTTACCTACATCCTAGCCAACCACATCGACTGGGAAGCCCATACAGTCTGGCAGGAGTCCACAGGCAGGGAGGGTCCCGGGCAGTTGTACGCACTCCGCAAATGAGCTTCTGCCAGACCGGAGGAAGTCCCATCCCTTATAGATGTTAGAAACATGGCTAGTATTGGGGAGGACCAGACTGGCCAGATCTGCTCCCCCAACACTGCTCTCTATATTCTGTTCTACTGGTTTCAACCAGTTTCAATGGAAAACAAATAACCTAATCTCTCTAGATGTTTTCATAACTATCTTGATTTCGCTAGAGTGAGATCGAGGACACATTTCTTACACATCCAAAACATTCTCTATAGTCATAACACACATTTACAGCATTTATCAGACACCCTTATCCAGAGCAACTTACAATTGATACAGTCTTACAATCCAAGCAATTGTGGGTTAAGGGCCTTGTTCAAGGACCCAACAGTGGCAGTTTGGCAGAGGTGGGATTTGAACCCTGGACCTTTTGGTCTCTAGTCAAGTACCTTAACCGCTAGGCCACCACAGCATAATTTAGGTAAGAACTAAAAGGATATCCATAGGTCCTTACAAATGATGGCAGACTGGTGTTTTAGGCTGTGTTGTTGGAAATACTAGGACTATTATTTATAGTAGTGGCAATTATTTATGTATTCTACGGTTGTGTCTAATCTGCGTTTGCATAATCTGTTTGAATAACTGTTACATTTACTGTATGGTTAAGAGAAAGTATGCTCCATGAAGTGTCAGCCAGCGGTAGTGTCTTTTATTTTTAAATTTTTGGCTTGAAATTGAACCAGTCATTCAGATAAGACACTGTTTTTGAGATCACTGGTTTAGTTGCTGTGTTACTGGGAGCAATGACGTGCACTGTGTCTGTATGACTGTATACTCCACACTGTGACCTGGCTGTACCTATTTTGCTTAAAATTAAAATTAAAATGTGTAGTCACGTTGTTTGGTTAAAACGCATTTTGGTTATGTTGTGTGGTTTAGCAGGTAATTGGGCCTGACAAACTAGTGATAGATTTGAAGGACCCATCCAGACCACGATTCACCATGCAGGAGTTAAAAGACGTCCTACAGGAGAGGAACCAACTCAAAGCACAGCTACTTGTTGCACAAGAAGAGCTACAGCTATACAAAAGGTGTTGCACTGTCACGTAATAGACAATTAAAAAAAAACACAAGTGTGGTGATTTGTACTCGGCTCTGGCAAGGTATTATGAAGGAATCATTTAATGTATAAGAAATGTAGTTTTTTGTTGCAAACAACAAGACCTATATACAGTGGTATTCAAAGTCTTGCCTGCATTGTCTTGTCTTGCTTCTCTCATTCCTCTCTACCCTGTCACATTCTCCTCCATTCTTAATACTTTCACATCTTTTTGTAGCGCATTTGTTTCAACAAATTCGATCTGCCTTTTTAAAAAGCACTTTTTTAGCTCTGCGTAGGCCTTGTAACATGAGCATCAGGATAAGAATAATAACATTTAGTTAATCAGCAATACATATCAGCAGTGTGCAAATTTGTAATATTTCATTAATATTTTATAATATTATTTGTTCTTTTATTTGTAATAGCATGAAATTATAATATTTATAATAGTATTTATAATAGTTATTTTATATATTGAACTGCATACAGTGACATTTGGCGGTTCATTTATGTACCTTACCTGGACACCTAATTAGATGATGTTCAAATTTGTGCTAATAATTTTTTTTTTTCCCAGTTTTACATCCAGTATTTGTTGTTTATCTGTTAACAATAGTGGGACTGTGGTAGCTTAGCGGTTAAGTTACTGGACTATGGACCAGAAACATCCAGGGTTCAAATCCCACCTCTGCCAAGCTGCCACTCTTGGGTCCTTGAGCAAGGCCCTTAACCCACAATTGCTTGGATTGTAAGACTGTATCAATTGTAAGTCGCTCTGGATAAGGGCGTCTGCTAAATGCTGTAAATGTAAACGTTAACCGCACTCTGAGAACGTTTGTTTGTTTCGTTAACATCGTATCAGCATCAGCAATAATTAATTTAATTTTAACATTCTAATATGAGAAAAGGCAGCATGGTGGTGCAGTGGTTAGCACTGTCGTCTCCCAGCTCTGAGAGCCCCGATTCGATCCGGACTCTGGGCTCTGTCTGTGTGGAGTCTGCATGTCCTCCCCGTGTCTGTGTGGGCTTCCTCCGGGTACTCCGGTTTACTCCCACATTCCAAAGACATGCGTGTTTGGTTATTTGGTGTTTCTAAAGTGCCCTTAGTGTGAATGTGTGTATGAGTGTATGTGCCCTATGATGGGTTGGCGAAAGACCTGGTGACCTACTCCATAAAAACCATCATCATGAAACTTTGTGGATCTTTGTGGATCACTGGTCTACGGAGTATCCAAGGGTCAGACACAACTGAATGGATAGAATGAATGAATATAATTTGAAAAAACTGCCAGTATTAGTGAATAAATGCCTGCTCATACAGTTAGCGTGAGGTTCAAACTAAGATTGAATTTCTGCACTGTGGGCGAATTAGCGCTGTGCTAAGACCTTACTGTAAGAAGCTCCGTTGCAACAAAACCTGTGTTTATTGGGCTGAAATGAAATGTTAATCAAAACTGTTCATATTATGCCACTTGCAAAACAATGCAACAGTATTTGTTTACATGGTCTTTTGCCATGCTGGTATACCAGTACAGGTTGATTTACGATGAGGTTACTTTCTGATAAACCGTAAGTTGAACGTCTTGTAACCCGAGGAATTTTATATATGCTGTATATATCATAGCGTGGCCTAAAACACTTTCATTAACTTACAGTTGGGCAAAATCATGAAAACACACCCTGCTTTATAATAACGTAGTGAATATATCATGTAATTTATTGAATAATCTATTGAAAGTGTAAAACAAGAGCTAAATTGTTAGTCCATTGGTGCTACTGCTCAGCTCAGTCAGCTAGCTGCTGCCTGGATGCCCAGCATCTGTGGTAGAGTATCATACTGCATTGCATTTATTTAATGCCGAAATTTAGAATACATTTTCTGCTGTATGTGTATTATCATATTTCCATCATGAAGTCGACATTTCGTAAAACAAAACCATCGTAATCCGAGGTAGCATCGCCGCCTCACAGCAAGAAGGTCCTGGGTTCAATCCCAGGGTGGGTCCTTTCTGTGTGGAGTCTGCATGTCCTCCCCGTGTCTGCGTGGGTTTACTCCGGGAACTCTGGTTTCCTCCCACAGTCCAAAGACATGCATGTTAGGTTAACTGATTATGCTAAATTATCATTGACTTTAGTGTATATACATGTGACTTGTCTCGAGGTAACCTTGTGTGTAGATGTAACCTTCTGTGAGTCGCTGAACATGGCCACTGATGCTGATGCCGACCTTAAATAAATCAACAAACAAATGCTATATCCTACATGCTAGATGTGCACTTTGGTCAAGCTGCAGGGTTGTGTGTGTGGGGAATGGCGCTCACTGAACACGAAATCTCAGTCAGCTCTTCAAATTACTTGCATACCTGTGTATTCATTTCTTGTCTCAAATCTGCCTGTGTTTTTATTGCAAGAAATCTTATAATTGTATTTCAGGAGACTGAATATAAATATATACATGATTTTATTTAAAAAAAAAACAAGAACGCTGAGTTAACCATTAAAAATGTTGGTGAATTCAGAGGTCTATATACCTAGTCAGAGCAAGGTATTTCATTTTCAGTTTGACAGTTTAGATTGACTTTCACTTTAGTTATTTTTGTATTTGCAGCGGGGTTCTGTCTCGGCCAGAACCAGATATGGTGGAAGTAGACTTGAAGTCTCCTTCCACACCTGAAGCACCATTGTCTGTTACCACAGAGGAGTACAAAGAACATACAAAGGAGAAGACTACTATTCAGAAACTGTACGTTTTAACAGCTTCATTTGCTAAAATTTGAATTTTAAAAAGTAGATCTTTTAATTTGTGTAAGTTATGAGGTGGAACCACTGTGGATTGTACTGGCTGTTCCAACGCATCCTCCAGATGCTTGTTTGTACTAAGATCTGAGTGATTTGGAGGTCAAGGCAACACTTCTTATTAAATTCTTTATGTTCCTCAAACAATTCCTGAACCATGAGTGCAGGGTGTCAGGGCACACTACTGAAAGAGGCTACTGCCATTAGGGAGTCCCGTTGCCTTGAGAGGCTGGGCCTAACAATGTTAGGTATGTGGCATGTGTCAAATTGATGTCCACGAGTGCCTGCACCTAGAGTTTCCTAGCAGAACATAGCATTAAAGATCCTCCACCTGCTTGTTTTCTTTTCACAGTGCATCCTGGTGCCATTGCTATCCCAGGCAAACTGTGCACATGGCCCTAGCTGTCCATTAGGGCAAAAACAATTGAAATTCAAATGTTCAGTGAGTTTAATCGTATATCGGATATTCATATATTCGTTGCATAGTCATGTACCAATACTTCAGCCAGTCATATTTCCTAATGGCTTGGAGTATAAGACACATCAGAATAAAGGAGAGCAATGTGAAAAAAGACCAGAGAACACCGTGGCATATTAAAAGCACTGTGGAGAAGGAACTTAATTATGGCCAATTTGAGTCCACGCTCAGTCTACGCATGCTGAGATCTCCTGCAAGTGCAATTCTGAAAAGCCTTTAATGTCTACACCCTGACTACAACACATTCTTCCTTAAATACATGAATAAATATAACATGCATCTGATTGTGAAACCTGAAAGTTGTTGAAGAGCTTGCAAAAGTGTTGTTCAGATGCTTAACCCACACCATTGAATATGTCGTTTCAGATGAATCAAGTATTAAGAATCATTTTCTAATTTTCATATCTACTCCATATATGCACAGCTTAAAAAACCCATCTTAAATAGTAAAAGAAATAGAAATTCAAATTTGTGGCAGTCAATGCTGATATTCTGGTAAGCCACCACAAATAAACCAGTGTTTGGGGAAACACTGCATTCTTCCACTCTGCTCTTTAGTCAGTACATGAACAGTATCTCATATAGCTTTGCTAAGTATGTGTATGATATGGTGTTTGGACAACTTCCAGATCACAGTTTGTTCAAACCATCTCTGACATCCCCAGATGTAGTGTTGCAGAATTTTGATCTGAATTTGAAATGCATTTTAAATTTGAAGTTAGTTTTGTATATAATTTGAGTTTAGTTGTAGAGCTTACACAGTTTTAAAGCGTATATACAATTTTCTAATTTATTTTATACAATAATTGGCTTTTGCAGGACATACACCTGGATGCATTCCAATTCTCTACTTATACTCTTGTTCTGTCTCTTTCTCTCAGGTTCTCTTTTACAAGAAAATGAACAACGGGGAACGTTCAAGACGGATCCAATGATTTTGGTTAATCTGACATTAGTCAAACATGGTGACATTAACCATTTTGTTTTCATTCAGGACACTAAACAACTAATACTTGGTTTCACAAGCATAATAACTCTTTCAAAATGCCAGCTATCGGCATAACTGTCAGTATGCTTGCTGCACTTTTAAATTTACTGTGATTTTTAATATGTACACTTTCATTTTGAAATACAACCACATTTTCCTTCCAAAATGTTGTTTTTCTTTGCTTAATAACTAAAGTATAAAATGGAAGATCCAGCAAACTGTTAAGGAATTGTGTATTTAAAATCCAGTTGAAAAATATTTATACAGGGCATTTAACAAGCAGGTTATGAAGGTCTCTGGGCATCCAGATGAGTTTATTTAGAACAGCAGACAGTGCAGGTGGCAGCAGTTAGTGCTGTAGTGGAGGAACATGCACCAGTTGGTATCATGTTTAATCCAGTGAGTCCAGACGGTGGTATGAAACAGGTGTGCACCAGGATCTCACATCACCCACCCATCCACTGTCACAAACCTATTTGATCATGTGAGAGAAGTACAGAGACAGAAACCAGCATTCTGATTCAAATTTCACTATGTTCTTGAACACTCTGCACCTTTGCATAAGACAGGAAGTAGTACCAAAATGCGTGACTAAATAAGTCTTTAGAAACATGATCTCAAAACCATAGACTGTGTCAGAGCCCTGATCATTAATAAGAGTCCTATTCAATAGATTAGGCATGCTTTGCATGTTGATGGTTTTTATTACGCTGATGATAAACCCGAACGCTTGATCAAACTGAACATGGTGGATCATCGAGTAATGGATTAACGATAATGTGCATCTCGCTCAGGTACTGTGTTAGATCATAGGGTTCTTTTAGTATCAATGCAGAATTTGTAAAGGTTAGTCAAGACACTGTGTTAGGTGTAGTCTGATCTTTGTAGTAATAACTGCTGCATTCTGAACTAACAGGAGCTTGTTTAAGAACATACTGGAACACCCAGAGAACAAAGAGGTAATACAAGCTTGATCTAATTTTTCTACAAGGGTTAATAAGAATATATTTCTTAGATTCAGTGTTTCTGAACTGGAAGAAGTTTGTAATGATGTATAAGGAATTATATGCATTAGTGGAGTTGTATTGTGCAGCTGCTCCCTGATTTACGAAGGGAATATGTTTAGACAAATCACAATGTGACCGCATACATCAAGCTAATGAGGATGATGCATGCGTTCAAGGCACTCTGTAATCCAGCAATCACCTGCACTCCCTCCAAAACAACACCTGCCTCTAAAAAAAAAACTGCCATGTGCAGAGCCACAGAGGCCCCTTTGGTGACAGTCATTAGTGTGTGGTGTTTCAGGTCATCAGGGTTGGGATCGCCATTGGCATCCTGAAATAAACAAAGGACAAATTAGTTGCATGATTGTGTTTGCAAACATGTTCCTCTCCACACTGGTCTTAGATGTCAATGACTGCCAAGGATCTGTCTTTTAAACTTTATCACAGAATTGACTTTAAAGCAGTGCTGCTTGCCTGTTTAGGTCACAATTTCATTCCTAAAACCTTCTACATTCAGACTACCCTGCATACAGAGTGAAATTGGGAAGCCCAGTCTTTCTCATCACACTGGGGTCATCACAAAAAATGGACCTACAGTCATATGAAAATTAGGACACCCCATGAAAACCTTTGTCTATTTTAACATATGGACATTTGATCTTCATTTTAACAATATCAAGAGATGGAGGTAAATTAATTAACAAAGAAAACTGAACAAATGTCTTTTAAAACATCTGTAAAATGTAATCAATAGAAATGCAATTTCCTTGTGAAGAACAATTCAGGACGCCTCCGCATTTATTTAAAAATGCTTTCCTGGACAGTGAAATGGCTGTTTTCTAATTCTGAGATCTTTTAAAATCCCATCCCACACTTATGTGCATCTACAAAAGCCTCAGAGAGCACTTTGGATCTCACCATGGTGATACCACTCACTTTAACAATCGAGAGCAAACGAAACTAAATGTCTTAAGTTTAAATAAGATGGACTCATCTATGTTCTAATCATCTGCAGCTGATGTGGGTGCACCTGATACTATTTTAGGAATTTTAAGTAGTAATAAACATTATTAGAATATACATTAATAATAATAAAAAAAAAACAGAAATAAAGTGTCTTCAGTGGATACTCTCTGAAACAGTATTCAAGTTCTTTATTAAAAAATGTGTTGCGTTCAGTTCAACGTTCACGAAAAAACGAGCGTGTTCAATGAACGCGTTCTTTTGAACTCGTTCACGCACAACACTGCAAATCATGGTGGAAAATAAGTATTTGCTCACCAGTGTTAAGCGTGAACGAGTTCAAAAGAACGCGTTCATTGAACACGCTCGTTTTTTCGTGAACGTTGAACTGAACGCAACACATTTTTTAAAAGAACGTGAACGTGAATTAGTTCCACATTATGTGTCATGAACGGCAGACATCACTTTAATGAACCGTTGGAATTGTTTTCCATTGAAACTGAGTGACATCTTGTTTTCTCTTTTGAAACGCAACGAGAGAAGTTCCTCCCTCATGTATTCCTCGCTGTTGCCGCTTAAATCATGTTCACCAGACAGAATGGTTTTTGACATGTGTGCGCAATGCATTGCGGCAACTTAGTGTCCGGCTGAACCTAGTTAAACATACTGTCTAGTTTAATAACAGACTGGCTTCCGCACGACGTTTCCCGTGATGAATGCAGCAAGTCGGGGTAGCCTGAGCAACGCCGTGTAACACTTACAGTGTCATGAGCAAATGTTTACAATGAGCAGTTTTCAAAAAGTATAGTGATTTCTAGCTTGTGTGTGAAAAAAGTATTATTTGATATCTCACGAAAAAAGTAAAAGAACTGAACTTTGAACCTAGTTTCAAATTAAAATTGTGAACTTTGAACGTGAACTGTTCACTTTTGAGTCAGTATGAACTGAACTTGAATTAGTTCATAAAAGCCGTGAACTGGCACAACACTGTGCCACCCACAAACAGCCAAGATTTGGGTAAAACACACCTGTCCCAGCCTCAACAGTCAGACTCCACACAACCATGGCCCAAGACCAAAGAGCTTGTCGAAGGACACCAGGAAGAAATTGTAAACCTGCACCAGGCTGGGAAGAGTGAATCTACAATAGCAAGCAGGTTGGTGTGAATAATCAACTGTGGGGAGCAATTGTAATACCTGGTGAAAGACTTTACAGGAAACGTTTTGACCTCTGTCATTACCAACAAAGATTATGTTACGATTATGTTACAACGATTAAGTATTGAGTTGAATTTTTGTTATTGACCAAATACTTATTTTCCACCATAATTTTCAATTAAATTCTTTAAAAATCCTACAATGTGATTTCCTGGATTTTTTTTCTCATTTTGTCTCTCATAGTTGAAGTGTACCTATGATTACAGACCTCTCTCATCTTTCTAGTAGTAGAACTTGCACAATCGGGCTTACTAAATACTTTTTGCCCAACTGTAGATTATACAGCCCGACAGCAGTAGGAAGGAATATATAGTTATAATATATACTTGCAATCTTCAAATTCAAGGGTATGCAGTGGATATACTAGTTTACCTTTCTCATTTGGGTTGCAGTAGTGGGTTTGGATACTTCCATTTAACATACATTAGGTGTGTAAAATGACGGTTTGTGACGAGTATATAGTTTGATACTTGCCTACTGCCAAGAAACGAATCAACTGTGAGCCAACACACTTTACTGCAGAGTTTTGTGTCTAAAACCAGCTCAAACCGAATTAACACACAACGACCTGAGTGGAGAAACACTCCTTTAGTTTAATCTACCTGATTAAACTCTTTGGTCTCCTTTCACCTTTTCACTTTTTTCTGGAAAAAAAAAAACTGAGCAAGAATTATATCTTGCTCTCATATATCCCACATAGTCTACTTTAACTCCCTTCTCATTGGTATCCCTAACAAAACCATCCGTCCACTTAAGTGTCTGCAAAACTACACTAGATTACTTTCTCACTCTAAAAACAGCTCATATCATCCCAGTTCTATTTCAGCTACACTGGCTACCTGTCCCTCCTTGCATTCAGTGTCACAACATTTATTTCTGTCCAGAGTTGCATACATTTTTCCCCAAGATCTTGTATTGATGATGGGAGATTTGGACCACTGCACAAAGTCTTCTCCAGCACATCCCAGAGATTCTCAATGGGTTTCAGGTCTGGACTCTGTGGTGGCCAATCCATGTGTGAAGATGTCTCATGCTCCCTGAACCACTCTTTGATCCTTCTGAAACAGATTAACATCTTTTCTGCAACCACAGGACGTGTCTTTGTTGTCTCTCATGGTTGTTTAACAAATGAGAAGCTGCTCACTGCATCAGTTAGGGTTAAATAACTTGTTGCCAGCTGAAACAATCACCACTGCAGTAATTCTTTTTAACAAATTAACTATTTGCTTAGTTAAATCCAGGTGATGACCTTTTTTGGCCAGGCAGTGTACATGCATACACACATACAGATACATACACACACAGTCTTAACTCATTATCCCACCCACATCTGTTTCATGGCTATTTTTGGCGAGAGGCGAGTAAAAAAGAAAAAAAGGACAAAGCGACGTTCATATCTGATGCTGCCATAGTGAGTTTTACTGAGCAGCCATGATTGTACAATCACATTTACAATGTACATGTACAGTTTATATTCATTTACTCAACTTTGAGAAATAGTCCATGATTGACAATTGTTTCTGTGACACGAAGCCCATGAAGTCCAATCTGTGATGAATAACAGCAAAGTCATTATAAGTCTGTTCACTCCGATCTGAAACATGGTGGTTTAGCACGGTAGAATTTCATTACTGGCAGAACATTTGAAAAATCTCAGATAGGCAGAGGCGAAGGATGGTGAGAACAGTCATAGTCAAGCCACAGACCACCTCCAAAGACCTACAACCTCATCTTGCTGCAGATGGTGTCACTGTTCATCGTTCAACTATACAGCGCACTTTGCACAAGGAGAGGCTGTATGGGAGAGTAATGCAGAAGAAGCCTTTTCTGCAGACACGCCACAAACAGAGTCACTTGAGGTGTGCTAACAACCAGCACCATTGTGGACAATCCAACTTTCATTTTGGAATAAGGTGCTGTGTAACTGATGAAACTAAAATTGAGTTATTTGGACATAACAAGGGGCGGAAAAAGAACACAGCATCCCAAGACAAACACTTGCTTACCCACAGTAAAATTTGGTGGCGGTTTCCATCATGCTGTGGGACTGTGTGGCCAGTGCAGGTACTAGGAATCTTGTTTTAAAGTTTGAGGGTCGCATGGATTCCCAGTTTATATCTCCAGATTCTTGAGAACATGTTCAAGAATCAGTGACAAGTTGCACCGAGGCCAACGACCCCAAACCCTGCTCAAAATCCTACTAAGGCATTCATGCATAGGAACCAGTACAACGTTCTGGAATGGCCAATCTCAGTCCCCCCAGACATGAATAATTACTGAAAAATGTGGGCTGTCCATGCTCGGAAACCCATCAAACCTGACTGAACTGGAGATTTTTCTAAAGAGAATGGTAAAAAAGCACCTTCAACCAGAATCCAGACTGGAAGCTATAGGAAGCGTTTAGCGGCTGTTATTTCTACAAAAAGGATGATCTACTAAATAATTGATGTAATTTTTCTGTTGGGGTGCCCAAATTTATGCACCTGCCTAATTTTGTTTTGAATAATTTACTGCACACTTTCTGTAAATTCTATAAAACTTCTTCATTTCACTTCTCAAATATCACTGTGTTCATCTGCTATATTTATTTATTTAACTCAAGTGTTGCTGATCTGAACAACCAATGATTTAAAACTAAAATCATGAAAATTATCAGGGTGCCCAACTTTTTTCATACCACTGTAACAGGCAGCGTGATAAAGAGGTTAGACCTGTATACATACACCAATAAAGTAAAAAAGTGGTCCTTATCGATACTGGTATTTGCACTGTGTTTTTACTTGGTATCGGATCGATACCAAAATAAGCAGTATCACACACCCCACTAGAAAACAGACTATTGGCACCATCTCAAACAACTCCCCATTCCCTACATAGTGCACTACTTTAAAAATAACACAAACATTAGTACCTAAAATATTAGATGGAGAAGTTTGTTTAAACTCATTGACAAATATAAATTACTTTAGATCAGAACATATCAAAGCACTCTTTGGGTGTAGGTGATGCTATTTCACAACCTATAAGTGCACATACATAGAAAAGGGAGTGATTTGCGACAAAGCCTCACAAAGAGTAGTCCTTTCACACTACAAAAAGAAAAATGTAGTTTTTCTTTTATAAAAGAGTTCAAGTTAGGATATTAAACTTTGGAAAATGTTTTCCGCCCAGAGCTTTGCTGTCTGTTTATCTGAGTTTGAGCTTTTGAAACCGTTTCTGAACAGTTTTTTAGAGAGCACAGCTCCACACGTTAAAACGCACCTCTTAGTAAAGAAACAATACATGTCAAATGTTTCCAACTCATAAACGCGTGTTTTTGTAAACACTTCAACCGATCAGTCCATTGTGCGCTTACCTTAATGCTTCCTTGAGAATGTTTTCTGCATGTGGCGACAACATCCTTGTCACATGGTGTCCCCAAAAAGTCTTACAATATTTTAGTTCTGTTTGCTCAATTTATATAGTGTGCTCAATTATATAGTTCCACAAATTTATATGTTGTTTCTGCAAAATTGAGTGCAATAAACACAAAAAATATTGGGCTGCACATACTCTTAAATTAAGCACAATTCATGCTGGCTAACAACAAACGCCAATAATGAATATGTATTACTAGTTAATGTACGGTAAGCATTACTGACATGCAATTCACAACCTAATAAAAACAAATCAGTGTTACTGTAGTGGTAAAGTGTGGCAGATAAAACTACTTCCAATAAACATTATAAGTAATCATTAATGTTTAATGATTTTCAAAAGTGTATGCTATAATTTAAGGTTTCACTTTTGTGTACGTGATATTTATACACGTAATATCTTTACAACCACAACATGATTTCAGTCATATTGCCATGTCATTTTCCTTACCATCAAATCTTGCCGGCTGGGTTTGAAATAACAGTACTTCCCTGGAAGGAACATTACAACCATAGCACAGGTACAAACCAGTTTGACTCTTTATTTCAGAAGATAATCTGAATGAAATGTTTTCGTCACTCAAATTTAGGCACACTTACACAAGGTTTTAGTTTTTCCACTTCCATATCCAGTCAAGCATTCAATAATCTCTGCAAGAAATCTCACCCAAAATATATGTACAGCACCTCTGGATTAAGAGACATACACACATTAATTTACACTGTGAATATCGGTCTTTGCATAGAAAAGTGGTTAACATAATTTTTGCCTGCACATACTTTATACGTATAACCCGAGGGCTAGGGTCAGAATTCTCGCTCCCAATAGAAAATCACCTATCATCAGGTTTTTGCTTTGAACCAGCCAGTAGTATTTCTTTGAACAGTCTCTTTTTTTCTAAGTTCTCATTTACATTCTTTCGTTTTACTTGTTTCTTAATCCTTGATTCCTCCTTCAGTTTTAGCAGCTCACTGTCTTCACCTTTGTAGATGCTGTCCAATTTCTCTCGCATTATCTCTCGTGCACGCTTTCTGTTCAAATTCACCGACCTGGTTTGGTGACACTGCAAGAGAAAGTGACAGAATACTTTTATTAATTCTGGGGAAATTAACCAAGTTGAAAGACTGCAGTCAAGCTATCTGCACCAAAATCATGAGTGCACAAATATAGCTCAGACATTCCTCACAATCTCATTTCTTTTGGCAGACATGACAGCCTCACTCCATAGCATCATGGAGTTGCTGCAGATTTATCAGCTGCATATCCATGATGCGAATCCCCGTTCCACCACATTCCAAAGGTGCTCTATTGGATTGAGATCTGGTGACTGTTGAGGCCATCTGAGTACAGTGAACTCACTGTCATGTTCAAGAAATCAGTTTGGGATTATTTGAGCTTTGTGACATGGTGCGTAGAGGATGGTACACTGTGATCACAGGGACTGTGGTGGCCTAGCGGTTAAGGTACTGGACTATGGACCAAAACATCCAGGGTTCAAATCCCAACTCTGCCAAGCTGCCACTGTTGGGTCCTTGAGCAAGGCCCTTAACCCACAATTGCTTGGATTGTAAGACTGTATCCATTGTAAGTCGCTCTGGATAAGGGTGTCTGCTAAATGCTGTAAATGTAAAATGTACTGTGATCATAATGGGATGCACATGGTCAGCACTACTCGAGTAGGTTGTAGTCTTTAAACAATTCTCAGTTGTTATTAAGGGGCCCAAAGTGTGGCAAGAAAATCTCCCCCACACCATTACACCACCAGTAGCAGCCTGAACCGTTTATACTCCATGCTTTCATGTTTACACCAAATTCTGACCCTACCATTTGAATATCACAACAGAAATTGAGACTCATCAGACTAGGCAGTGTGCAAATCATAGCCTCAGATGCATGTTCTTAACTGCCAGGAGTGGCAACTAGTGTGTTCTTAATAATAATAATAATACTACATTTTATTTGTAACGCACTTTACATTTGTAACAAATTTCAAAGTGCTACAGAATAACACAAATAAAATAGATTTAAAAAGTGTCAGAATTGTACAAAGTGTGTACACAGTGTGTCAAAACCATACTGTGAACAACAGATAACTCAGGTAAGACTCAAGAACAGGCAAACAGTCAACATTTATAGGTTTGCTGAAATAGGAAAATTCTCAGTCCTTTTTGAAGCCCTCGACTGATTGAGGTTCCCTCAAATAATCAGAGAGGCTATTTCATAGACAAGGGGCAGCCTAGCAAAAAGCCAGGTCTCCCATGGTGCTGGGCTCAGTAACTGAGTTCTGGGTATGTGCAGACGGCTTGAGCCTCTGGAGCGTAGGATCTGCGATGAGAACAGTCTAGTGAGCAATTCTTTCAGATAACTGCAGCACTACCATAAACACACTGGAAGGTAAGGAGAGCAACCTAATAATCAATCCTTGCAGAGACAGGCAACCAGTGAATAGGTTGGGGGGAGGGGGGGGTTGTCTTTTTATATATTTATGTATTTCTTAATTTACATATTTCTGCATTTTTTATTGATTGATAAATTTTTTTCTGGATTTCCATGTCCACTACACTAATGAAGTAGACTAAACTAACAGGCTAATTGGCACTCTTAGAGAAAGCTGTGTGTTCAACTTTGCTTCTGATTCACGTTGGCAGTTTAGCACTTAACTACAGCATGAAGTTGTAGCCATATATGTAGGCTATAGCTGGTTGCTTCTGTGATGGCAGAAGCGCTGAAGAGTTTCCACGCAGTTACGTTTGAAAGCTGGCGAGTCGGACAATGGGCATCTTGACGACGACATGGTCTTATTTTGTGGATTTGTGATATCCAACAGAACCTACGAAAGCCTTTGTTTTGGCATGTGGGAGAAATCTGCTATTTACAATGGCATTTTTGATATAAAAAAAGTCGGATTTTTAAGAATAATTTAGTAACATTTCGAAAATAAACTTGTAATATTTTGAGAATAAAATCAAAATGCAGAAGCTGTTACAATATAGCCTAACTGTGAAAATGAGGGACATAGAGGATTTAATAAAGTTTATTTAAATATAATAATGGATATAATAATGTTTTTAATACTTTCGTGTAGATTTTACAAACAAAGAAATACTAAATCTACTGGCACATCAGAAGCAGATTGTTGTGAGTATAATAACTGAACCGGTTGTGCAGTGTTCATTCAGAAGGAAGAATCAAACAACCTTGGATGTCATTGTCTCTTTTGTGGAAAGACAAATGACAGGCGGCAATCGTTTCAACAGTTTTAGCATTTCGAATTTACTCTTTAAATACTACAACTTTATTCTTGACATACAAGTTAATTCTCAAAATCCTACATATTGTTTTAATCAGTGGCCTTAAAACGCCATTGTAGCTTTTAGTTCCACATTCTGTCGACCGAAAGTTTAGATAAGTCTGATCTGCCTAGTAGGTCATCCCATGCCTACCCTCGACCAATAGTTAGAATTGTACGAGTTGCCAAACTCATTAACATGGACTGGAGAAAAACCTACATAAATAAATACATCTAGAAATAAACTGTTTTTTTTCTGTTCATACATACACATTTATTAAATTTATGTATTCATTTCTATGCCAGATTTATATTTTTCTTGATATTTTATGATACATTTATGTCCATTATTTATTTATTTTTATTTTATTATTAATTTATTATTTTAGTTATTTCTATATTTATTTATTTGTCATGTTTTGTCCTCCATATGTATGAAGTCAGTACCAATGCACCGATATTGAATTTCTTCGATGTTAAAAACCGACAATTTAACCTTTCTGCATTTCAAATACAGTAAATCATTTTTGCACTAAAATAAAATAATAATAAACAATTAAGGAATAAAAAAATAGTTAAATCAGACCTGACGATTACTGTAAACACAAGGTGCAGTTCACTCAAAGGGAAAATGGTTTAATTCCATTTTATTTTTTTTAACCATCCTTTTAAAAAGGTAGGAAACTGTTTTTTCAGTCTTGAACTGGTACAGGGAGCAACAAGAACAATTAGGTGTATAAGAAAGCTTATGACTGAGAAGCTCCAAGAAAGAATAGAACTGCATACATAAGTATACAGTCAGCATCATCAGATATTTTGCTTAATGAGTATAAGCTTATTGCTTGTAAGAAATATTCATATGTAAACATATTATAAATATTGGTTATAATATCGGCTAACATTCTCACACATTTCCCTCTGGGATTAATAAAGTGACATTCGAATATCGGACCAATACCGATATCTGAAAAAAGTCCATATATCGGCAAATAATATATCGACTGCCGATATATCGTGCATCACTAGTTAACACTAGTTAACATATCAAAACTGCACTACATAGAAACATACCTTTACGGTTAAACCTGTTGGGATATGCTTCAGTACCACACAGTTACTCGTTTTGTTAGTAGCTTGTCCACCGGGCCCGGAACCACGGACAAACTGTTCCTCCAAATCTTCCTCGTGTAATACTGGCAGCTCAATCCGGTGTTTTTTCCCTGCTACCCGAATGTCATGCCACTTGTCAGGCTGGCTGCAGAAGAGTTGACAGTGTCTTTGATAGAGTGGACCCTGTGTAAGGTTTTTCGCACAGAGTATGAGGCGAACGAAGCGCAGCCAAAGCATTTCTGCGTGCTCCGAAAACACTGTATGGGAACATGCACGGTACGGAACCGTACTGGAGACAGCGATACAGAGGGTCTTCTCCAACTGATTTATTAATGCATACACTGACCACCTTTTGGAAAGCACGTTTGTAGCGCTTACTGTTTGATGTTGTTGTTGTATATAATCTATTTTACCCAAACGGAAAAATTATTAAACGCTACCAGAGGCACCTTCTCAGCAATATGAAACTGCGAGATGGGTTTTTCAAAATAAAAGTTGGACTGAACGCCTTGGCCGTCTTCATAGAGAGTCTAGGCTACACAGTAGGTAAACATGGCCCAATCCGATCTTTGACGTCATATGTGACATCGATGTGTTACTTTGAGGGCTGCGTAAACAGTCCCAGAACCAGGGCGGGAGTGGGACACTTTTCAGCCAGGTAGTTTCATGGCCAAGCCCTCCCACTTTTTCCATAGTGCAGGAACCTGGATAAATGAAGCCACAATTCAGCTCTTATTATACTGTTTTTTTATTAGAAACATGTTAAAACATATGTGTAGAAGCTAAATAACATTTCATTTACAGCACTTCAAGAATGGGTTGATAAATTAACAAAAATACTAGCAAAACTAACCACTTCCACAATAAAGTGACTTAAAATGGAAATAAAACATTTTAAATAAAACGTATCTCACTCCCATACATGGAAGCGTAATGCACAATTGGACCACTATTGCACCATTTTGGTTATTTAAAAGTGTAAAGATCATCTAAAGCATCAACAGCTGAATCTTTTATCTGCTACCCAGGTGTTGCTCTTTTGGGCTATTCAGCTATTCAAATAGGCTAAATATTTAATTGCTTTGACACTTTGCTTAGGTTCACAACGTAGCCTATCATTCAATATTAGCCTAATAATTATTCTGACAAATCATTAGCCCTACAACTGCTACCCATTGCCACTTCTGTCTGTCTTGAAAAAAATGTCTGTGAGTTTTTGCACATTTGGCAGCATTCTTCTCCAATGCCCCTTTTTCAACCTGGTCTTTTTAGCTCCTCCTGGCCTGTTCTTATCCATGTTCACTGGCACTTATTGTTACAGTATGCAGCTTAAGGAAACTGGATTAGACCAGGTATATGGACCTAATCAAGTGCAAAAATTTCAAAATTTCAGAGGGGTGATCTTTCTCAGATGATAGCTACCCTGTCCCATACAGGGACTGTGGAGTCAGGCATTTAATGCAAAATGTGAACATAAAGAGAAGTTAAAATTAACTGGATGTTATTCTTTCCCCGACTGACCCAAAAGTTAAAGAATTTAATACTTAAGACATTATCCAAAAAAACATTATCCACTTAAGAAAAATGATCCAATGTTACATATCTGTGAGTGTAAAAAGTATGTAAACCACTAGGATTATCATTAATTTGACGGTGAAATAACAGTCAGGTGTTTTCAAGCAGTTACATTTACAGCATCTACCAGACGCCCTTATCCAGAGCGACTTACAATTGGTACAGTCTTACAATCCAAGAAATTGTGGGTTAAGGGTCTTGCTCAAGGACCCAACAGTGGCAGCTTGGCAGAGGTGGGTTTTGAACCCTCGACCTTCTGGTCCAGAGTCCAGTACCTTAACCACTAGACTACCACAGTCCCAAGCAGTTGGATGTCATTGTCATTGCCATGTGTTTCTTTTCTTGTTCTATGAGATTTAAGTGCAGCATTTAACACTATAGATCATGATATATTTCTAAACAGATTAGAAAATACTGTTGGTATTAAGAGACTGGTGCTTTCTTGGTTTAGATCCTACTTGACAAACCATTAGCTGTTTGTTTATGTAAATGACCTATGCTCCGTGCTCTCAAAAGTGAACGGTGTGCCTCAGGGGTCTGTACTGGGCCCCCTATTATTTTACCACTAAGTTCAATTATTCTTAAACATGACATTAGTTTCCACTGCTATGCAGATGATACAAAGCTGTACATATCAGCGAAACCAAAAGATGGCCTTACAATTAGCAAAACTGAGTATTGTGTAAAGAAAATAAAACAGTGGATGTCATTTAATTTTCTTTTACTCAACTCAGATAAAACTGAGATTTTGTTAGTTGGACCCAAGGCTGTGAACCAGGTTGGCTACCTCTATCCTAAACTTAGATATCTGTTCAGCAACACCTAGTTTGTCTGTAAAAACATCAGGTGTCACATTTGATTCAGATCTTGGCTTTGATGCACATATTAGCAACACAATGAAAATTGCCTTCTTTCAGCTATGTAGTATTGCTAAAATAAAAAATATACTCTCTTTTGTGCATGCTGAGAAACTGGTTCATGCATTTCTAACCTTGAGGTTAGAGTACTGTAGCAGCTCAAGTGCTAACTAGAACTAGAAAATTTGATCGTATCAGTCCTGTTCTGTAGTCACCACACTGGTTACCAGTTAAATTCAGCATTAATTACAAAATACTTCTTTTAGCTGTGCAAAATACTGCAATGCATTGGACAATGTATGAAAACATTAGATATTTCATGAAAACTTAAGATTGATTATCGTACTTTGAAGAGATTTGTGGCTGATTCAGAGCACAGATGGGTTTGTGCAGATAAAGACATAATGAGGAAGGTTTCTGACAGACAAATTCATCAGATTAAGAGAGCTGCTGCTAAAATGCCATTACAAAGCAGCAAACAGGTATTTGAAGCTGTTGGTGCCTCTGGAGTCCCGTGAATCTGAAAGTGTAGGATCCTCCAGAGGCTTGCAGTTGTGCATAAACCTACTATTCGGACAACCCTAACCAATGCTCACAAGCATAAACGGTTGCAGTGGACCTGCACATACATGAAGACTCATTTTCAAACAGTCTTGTTTACTGATAAGTGCTGTGCAACCCTGGATGGTCCAGATGGATGGAGTAGTGGATGGTTGGTGAATGGCTACCATGTCCCAACAAGGCTGCGATGTCAGCAAGGAGGTGGCGGAGTCATGTTTTGGGCCGGAATCATGGGGAGAGAGCTTTGTGAAAGGTGATATCAAAGAAGGGGTCCTATGAACTTGGCCTGTTGAGATGTTTTTGATTGAAATAGCTTTTGATTTCAGTGAATATGACCTCCTAATGCTGCAAATTCAACAAATGACCATTTTCAGTTCTTTACAACCTATAAAATGTTTTGAAACTCTGTTCTCCATAATAATTTGAAACAGTGCATTTTCAGTTTTTAATTTTTGAAAAAAAAAAAACTGTTATCATTGGGAGGTTTGTTCAGTAAAACAGTATACTGACTGTCATTTGAATCGACTATTGAGGAAAATCAGAGAAAAATATCAATTGCATAATAATTTGGAACCACTGAGTTTGCACGTCAGTATGAACCGCTGAGCTAGAAAAGCATGTCAATAGGAGATAGCTATTACAGTTTTTGGTATTTGAAAAAGATAATTGAATACTGGGACTCTTTACCCCAGACATTTAAAAACTACATATTATTTGGAGTCTGATATTAAATTAAATTTAGAGTCAGATATTAAATCATATTGGAGTCAGGTCATAAAAATACGCGTCTATCCTTCGACTACGTCCTATTTCCATCTTTGGTCATAGAGCCGCAGAGGGTTAATAAGAGCTCTGATACTCTTATACACAAAAAAACCCTACAGCAGCCATGATCTCTGATCACTCAGACAGCACTACATTAAGAATCGTCATTCATCAATAGCTGATATAACAACATGGACAAGAGATCACTATGGAAAACATTTGTCAAGCACTACAATACAGAGTTACACTCATAAATGTCACATAAATGGTTACTGTACAACGTTTTAAGTTACTGTATGTTATTGCCTTATGTTAACAATGTCCAGGAGCAGCGTCCACTTCTTTGGACTCTGAGGCATCTGGGAACAAAAGCCAGGGTGTGTCATCGTGTAGGGTTGGGTCAGTGTCCATGGCAAAAGTTATTTACATTTCTATGATGGCAGCATTAATGCAGAAAACTTCACTGATATTTTAGAGCAATATAAGCTTCAAGATAAGATATTTTCAGTGACATCCATGGATTTTCAACAAGACAATACAAAACAAGTCAAATCAGAAAATGTTAGGATTTAAACATTTAAATCCCTTTCAATCATCCTTTGTCGATAATTTTCTCATGCATTTGTTGACAAACTGGGGATCCTCTACCCAGCTTTATTCCTCAAAGACTCAGCCTTTCGTGGATACTGCTTTTGTACAAAAATCATGACTACAATCACCTGGTGACATTACTTGTTTGAAGTTACCTTTAGTTTTTTTTTCACCTCATTACTAGCCCTAAATTGCCCTCATCCCAAAATGTTTTGGAATGTGTTGCATGCCTGAAGTGCAGGAATGGATGTACATAACAATGTATATAACAGATTAAATTAATTTTACCAGACAAAAGACTAAAAATATTGGGTTCATTCTGTCTACAATGAAATAAAAGTTAAAGTAAAAGTAAGGCACACATTTTCATTTGCATTATCCATAGTATCCCAACTTTCCTGATTTGGGGTTCTATACATTTTCATTACTTGTTATCTTCTTCAATCCAGAGATTTAAAACAAATCATCAGTCACTGCCAGTGAAGTTTATGTGTCTAGGTGTGGCTCAAAATGACAGTAAAAATGTACAGTGAGTGTTGAAGTACACAACCGAGGAATAAGCACCCAGATACATTTAATGGGTATCTGTTAGCTTTATGTCGGAGTCTTCAAAAGAGATTTTCACTGGAAAGAGTTGAATGCAGTCATTTTATTATGTGATTTGGTAAAATACTTAATTCCAAGTTTATTGAATAATATAGACACTTTGGTAAACATTTAATTGATATATTTTAATAAAATTGAAGGGGAGGCCAAGCTTCATGTGTAGTCTTAAAGCAATCGCTTGTGTACCAGAGGTCTTGAAACTGAAGACCTCAGTTGGTGTGCAGGTGAGTACATTAGCTGTTTGGACAATTTTGATCATATATTCATCTGTGGTCTGATGAGGTTTTATCCTTATTATTAAACATATTAAACTACATATATTAGCTGAAATACACATGTAACAGTGCAGACACTGGTGCAGCACTTTTTATTAAACACAAAGCAGAGAAAAAAGCATGTAGTTGATGTTAAGAAGGCATGTAGCTGTCTGCCAGACTGAATCAGTGAGAGGACTTGACTGTAGCGGGATGTGTTAGTGTGCAGAAGGATAATCAGTCTGATGAACCAGCGTTCAGCCAGATGAGTCAGCGCGAGAACAGCAAAAGCAGCAAATTTAGATACAAGATAAGACTGTTAGTGGTGACGGGTGGCGGAATGAAGAGAAGACAATATGCAGGGTTCCAGATCAAAATTAAACAGTTTATTATAAACACAAGAGTCCCCAGAAGGTAGACAGAGGCAATGATAACAAACGCAGTAAAGAAGATGTCCTAGAAATGATACAAATAACAACAACAATAATAATAATAATAATAATAATAATGATAATAATAAAAATACAGATAAACTACTCGAACGCAGGAAAAACACAGCTAACAGAAAACCCAGGGAACACAAAAGCTACAAGAAGCGAAGGCCGGCTAAGAGAAGCTACGAAAAGCTAACACCGGTCTAGAGAAGCTACGGGAAGCTAGGACCGGCAGGGAGAAGTTATAGGATGCTATTGTTGGTTTAGAGAAGCAATGGGAAGCTATGGCTGGCTTAGAGAAGCTATGGGAAGCTATCGCCGGTTTAAAGAAGCTACGGGAACCTATGAGAACCCCAGTACAGCGGAGAAGTCGGTCCTTAGAGGGCCCCAGAAGCGGACGCGAAGGTGCTTGTCCTCGTAGTGGACGTGCTTAGTGCAGAAGTAGGGCTGGATGACCTCGGGGAGCGAGGAGACGCTCTGGACGGCTTCTGGAAAGGCCCCAATGGAACAGAGGGCCTCTTAGACTGCCACAACTGGCTTAGAGTCATGCCTTGTACAGGTACGGAACTAAGTCGTGCCTCAGACTCAGGTACAAAGATGTGCAGCGCTAACGGCTCGGGTACTGAGCTAACAGGTGCAGCATGCTTGGAAACCGAGCTAGAACCGAGCTGAACCGAGGTAATGGCACTTTCTAACGGCAATTTCCAGAAACAGAACCAACAGGCTCAAATACGGAGCAAACGGGCTCAACTACAAAGCTGACATGCTCTGGCACCAGACTAAAGGGCACAGCGGGCTCAGACACAGAGCCAGGCAACGCTAAAGGTTCAAATACGGAACCGACTTGGTCAAGTACGATAAGGAGTTAAGTGGCGCTACCGACTCAAAAACGAAACAAATGTGCTCAGGGACAAAGCCAAGCACAACTAACGGCTCGGGTATCAAGCCAACGAGCGCTAACGGCTCGGGTAGTGAGTTACGGGGTGCTAACGGCTCATATACTGAGCCAATGGGCACGGAGTGCTCGGAAACAGGGCTAACAGGGCTAAAACAGACCCACCAAGCTAGGCGGCGTTAGCGACTCAGAAATAGAGCTAACGTGCGCAACGTGCTCGAACACTGAGCTAGGGGGTGCTAATGGCTCAAAAACGGAACCAACATGCCCAATTACAGGGCTACAGGGTGCTAGCAGCTCATCTACAGAGCTAAACGGCGCAACCGGCTCTGAAACGAAGCTAGCGTGCACAGGTACGGAACTACTGGGTGCTAGCTGTTCATCTACAGAGCTACACGGCGTGGCAAGCTTAGATACGAAGCTAACATGCTCAGGTACTAAGCTACGGGGAGCAAGCAGCTCATCTACGGAACTAAATGGCGTTACCGGCTTAGAGAAGCTACATGAAGGTATCGGCGGTTTAGAGAAGCTCTGAGCAGCTAAGCCCGATAATAAACCAAAACACAGTAGCAAGCAGCAGCAAACAGTAAACTTACAATGGTGGGCGCAGCCGCGGGCAAAATAGGAGAGGGGGCGCAGTCGCACAACCGTACAAAGGCAGGGACCGCGAACGCAAGGGTCCAGAGGCGGATAAGGGCGCAGCAGAGGCAGGCCAGCTGGCGGAACTGCGTCAAAAGGGTAATCCAGCAAAACGAGATAGCAGCCAAGGATAATCCACACTGAGGGAGAAAAAGGCAAACGTAACCGCAGCACCAACAAACATGAGCTAATGCTCCCACAATGCACTGGGGAAAACACTGAGCTTAAATAAGTCCCTCCCAGATGCCTGCGGTTAGAGATCAGTCCGTAATCAAAAATCATGAGTTCCGGGTGGGTCCGTGGCCATCTTGAAGCTGCAAGGGTTTGTGGGCGATGTAGTCCAGATCGCCCACGAACGAAAACCCAGTTCTGGCTATGGATCCTAACAAAGACACAGGCATGATCTGTGCTCTGCTGTGCACAAACTGCACATGGATCATGGGACAGGTGCAGATGTCCCAGCACAGCACAGATGAGCATTGGATGATGTAACATCAGTTCTGTATGTGTCAAGAATCTTGGCTATTTGGTCAATACCAGTACTCTACAGCAGTGGTTCCCAAAGTGGCTGAATATTTATTTGGCCAAAAATCATCTGTACTCTTCAATTATGTCGTATGAGTATTTTTTCTTTCCAATGGCATGAGGCAAAGATGTGACACAAGCCCTCAGCTGTTCAGTTTGGCATATAGAAACTGTGTCTGTAGGTATTATAAATAATTGTAGCATCTGAAGCATCCAGCTGGTCAATGTGGACAGCAAAGATTTATAGCTTATATATTTATATATTCAGATTTATATCTCTTGCATAACTAATTCTTCCTTCCTCCTCTATTAAATTAACTATTCAAAACAACTGGCAAAAAGTGAGTTTGAAACACTTCTCAGAGTGCTTCATATTAAGGTACATCATAAGTTAATTTGTTGAGAACAATGAATGTCTGTAACGATTGTGTTTTGGATTTATAATAAATGACTACATATCTCTCATTGCAGCTTTAACATTATACTTAAACAAAATTTTTTTTTTTCAAGTTAAGTTTTCTTATACTAAACTTTAAACTTTTAATATACTAAAAATATGCATTTCAAAATGTAAATATATTCAAGATCTGATAACGTGTTAGTAACAAGATAAGAAATTAAGGTCAAAGTGATTGTATTATATTGTGTTAATTAAAGCTATGATAATTATGCCCACCCACTTTACCAAGACCCACCCTAAAATACATTTTTGATCATTGCATTAGTATGGCCTTTTTTGGAGTTTTACTGGGGTAACTCTAAGGCACACCTAGAAATCAAAGAAAGCGAGAGGTTAGGTTCACTCATAATTTGAATTCCACAGCTCTGAAACTTGCATGTGGCTGAATGAAAAACTTGAATAACTTGTAGTTCAGCATTTTTAAAATAGCTTCCCTAAAACTGTTTGTGCTCTAGGAAGTAGCATTACATCTTAAATGTATAGAAAAGAAGAAAAATGAATAAATTATGTTGCATATAATATAGGCACTTTACAATTGCTTATGAATGACCCATATAAACATAATTTAGCGTCATTATTTTTTATTATTTTAACAGTATACTTAGCTTTAAGTCAGTAAGCTACATCAAAGTTGGTTGGCCAATGAAAGACTAAAATTAACATGAAAAGCAGTGACTGAACATCATTGTTCGTATAATGACAATGTAGCATAAAAACATGAATTATGCAAAAAATGAATGCATCTTTTGTAATAAAAATTTCCCATCAATTGTAATCAAAATTACTCACCATTCTGGCATTCATGGTGTATGATAATGCAGAACTTCTTGCTGTAATCCTATATCCTAGTCAAGAAATAGTAAGTGATTACAATATCAGAGTAAAAGGATACATTTATTGGGGAAAACTGCACAATTGAAAGAAGGCTCTAGTACCATACTGGGCCACCCCTAGCCTGGATACAAGATGAGATACGGTTGAGAATGTAGGCATACAGGTTCCACTTGGTGTCCTGTGGCACATTTTCCCCACATATGTTGCAGATGGACCTGTAGATCCTGTGTACTCATAGGTTGCCAAAGCTGGTGTTCCAGTGGTTCATAATTATATATTCTATATACTATATATATATATATATATATATATATATATATGTACAGCTTTTTGGTTTGGCAATTGGTTAAGTTTGGAGTTCAGTTTAAATATATATATACACATATTATATATATATATATAATATATATATATATATATTATATATATCGCTTCTTTGCGTCTTATTTTCATAGACCCGGTAGGGGATTATCTTGTGGGATCTGGCAACCCAGATACAGTACTTTCAGCCCAGGTCTGAGGGCCTGAGTGCTCTGGATCAGGTTTGATTAAGAAGATCTCTATACTTTGCTTCATTCAGCTTTGCCTCAAACTGACCAGTCTGATTGTCCCATCCACTGATAACTACCCCCACAGCATAATGCTGCCACCACCATGCCGTCACTGTAGGGATGGTATTGGGCATGTGAGAGCAGTGCTGTTACCTCAAGACAGAACGCTTAGATTGAGGCCAAAAAGATCATCTTGGATTCAATCAGACCAGGAGAATCCTGTTTTCACGGTTGAGAGTTTCCAAGTGGTCTTCATGGTTCTTTTATTAAAGAGAGGCTCTTCGTCTGGGCCCATTTGAATAAGCCCGTATTGGTGGAGTGCTTGCCATTGATGGTTGACCTCTGGAGGTTTCTCCCATATGCACAAAGGATTCTCTGGAGTCAGCTCAGCTCAGCTCTAGGAAGAAGAGTTCTGATTGTTCCATAGTTCTTACGTTTAAGAATATGAGGCACTGTGATTGGGAAACTTCAGTGCTGCAGAATTTTTTTGTAGTCGTCTAGATTGTGGCCTCCGCAAAAACCATTGTGTCTCTGAGTTCTCTCTTGATGTATGGGCTGCAGTCAGGCAAAGGCACTGGGGAGATGACTGTGGTTAATTCTTCTATCGATGCACAAGTTTACATTGAGATTTTGGACAGTTTTCTCATCCCTTCAGTTGAACAGATGTTTGGAGGTGATGAAATAATTTTCCAAGATGACAATGCATCGTGCCATAGGGCAAAAACAGTGAAGGCATTCCTTGGAGAAAGACACATTTAGTCGATGTCATGGCCTGCAAATAGTCCAGATAAACCTGTGGTGGAAATAGAAAAAAATGGTCCACAAGAAGGCTTCGACCTGCAAAGCTGATCTGGCAACTGCTATCAAAGAGAGTTGGCACCAAATTGATGCAGAATACTGTTTGTCACTCAAGTCCAGGTCCATGCCTCAGAGACTGAAGGCCGTATAAAAGCCAAAACGGTGGTGCAAAAAAATACTAGTGATGTATTTTGAATAGTCTTTTGTTTATCTGTTTTTCATGATTCCATACTTTTTTCCTCAGAATTGAGTGATTCCATATTTTTTCCCCTGTGCTTGGTCAATAAAAGTAACATTCACTGACTTCCACAATGTTTTCTCTTCATTTCTTTGAGTGTTCCTGAAAGCCAACAAGTTGCGCTTTGGAATGACCTTATTATTGTATCATGTTTTTGATCTGAGTTTGTTTTACAGAATGAAATGTCTGGATGAGTGCTCATCCAAGACTGGTGATTCCATACTTTTTGCCAGGGGTTGTGTGTATATATATATATATATGACAAATTGTATGTATGTATATGCATGTATTCATTCACATCGCTTGCAGCATTCAAAAGAACTAGTGCTTAAGTGTGCCATCTACAAGCACCACAAAATAAGGTGCAACACTTAAGGTGGAACGGGATACGAATGATTAAAATTTCAGGATTACAGCAGAGCCATGTAGCGAGATTACACTCTGTACAGGACTCTGAATTACTGTCATTTAAATAGTGGGCGTGATTTTTAATGTCACGTGTGATTTGGACGTTTGACGTCACCCACGAGTTACTGTGAACGGCAATTCTCCGCGTAACCTGTACATGTATTTCATTTGTGGATGAGATTGTAGTCGAGGCGCTCAGTCACTTTTACAACTTACATAAATTAAGGTGCGTGTCGTAAAACGATTACGTAACGTACGTCAGTTGTACTCGCTTGCAGTGAATAAGCGATAATATGCTTTCTACGATTATTCTTGCTCCGTACTGAATGTATCCGTATCCTTAACAGCCTGCGGGAAAGCTGTGCTCCGTCGTCGTTAGTTTGTCAGCCATTCCACAAAAGATATTTGTCATCCTCATTTTCCAAGTAGTAGGGAGAAGAACTTGGACAGAGCAGAAGATGAACTCGATACGGCAGGTGCCATCACGGATGAAGAGTAAAATGTCGGAAACTTCGCTGGGAGAAGAAAGGGACCGTTTTGATAAACAGCAGGTAAGCTGCAGCTACACGCAGGGAGAAGCTGGAATTTGCAGCGTTGTGGCGTTAGCCCATTGCTAGGTGTATGGAAACGTTCGTGTTATACTACGTAGTTTAGGTCGATTACAGGGCCTCACACTTTGTAACTGTCTATAAACATGTTATTCTATACGTGACGATAATACTTGGGTGAAAGAAGCAAACAAGATGAAGCCTGGAGAATGGGAAAGAACCGGTCCGACGTGTTTATCGTGACATTTTATTGTAAGGTCGTGGCACCTGTCCGACGGACTTCCGTCACCTGCAGTGCTGTTTCATATGGATAATTTTATTACAATTAACGTCATTTATTGCTATATTCCATTCTCTACCTGCCAAATGCAGCGTGTTATGGCCACTTTCATAGTCAAACCACATGCATTCATGATTTAACATAATGTCCGTTTAGCGAAAACGAATGACTTCTATTTGTTTTCTCATGATCTCGTGTTGCAAAAAATATATTTGTATTAGAAATCGCTGTTGAAGCCTGTATGAGGTAGCCTATAGGGTAACTTAAGCCATGGTTAGAAAACACCAGTCTGTGCAGCAAAGTCAGAGGAGCAGTAGCATATTAATTAGTGTGTCACATATTTATTCAACCAAGGCCTTACACATGACGAAATTGTTTTATTTCATGCTACAGAAACCCACTATTTTTATTTACTTATTTTTGTTACAGAAAAAGAACATTCTAGTGGTAATAACAAGCGACAATTGTAGAGCATAAGACAATGAATAAACAATTGTAATTGGAAAAGGGACATAGAAGAGTTTAGGTGTTTCAGCCACACCCATTACCTACAGGTGTATAAAATCAAATGCGGTTATTAGTTTGTCACATGAAAAATAAGCCTTGCATGTTATTGTACAGTTGACTAGCAGATGTTTTTATTAGGGATGCACCGATATTGAATTTCTTGGGCCGATACGATAACCAATTTTTAGCACATTGTTGTGGCCGATACCGATGTTAAAAACCGATACTTTAACCTTTCTGTGTTTCAAATACTGTAAACCATTTTTGTACTAAAATAAAATAATAATAAATAATTTAAGAATAAAAAACTGTTAAATCAGACCTGACGATTACTGTAAACACAAGGTGCAGTTCACTCAAAGGGAAGATGGTTTAATTCCATTTTATTTTTTTAACCTTCCTTTTAAAAAGGTAGGAAACTGTTTTTTAGTCTTGAATTGGTACAGGCAGCAACAAGAACAATTAGGTGTATAAGAAAGCTTATGACCGAGAAGCTCCAAGAAAGATTAGAACTGCATACATAACTATACAGTCAGCATGATCAGATATTTTGCTTAATGAGTAACAGCAAAAAGAAAAATCAAAGAAATATTCATATGTAAATATATTATAAATATTGGTTATAATATCGGCTAAAATTCGAATATCGGACCGATGCCGATATCTGAAAAAAGTCCATATATCGGCAAATAATATATCGGCTGCCGATATATCGTGCATCACTAGTTTTTATCGTTATTTATTGTGTCATTTCAGCTGCTTAAATGCTGAGCTCTGCAGTAATATCTTGAAATATTTAATAATTGCTTGGGTATTCAATATTAAAGTACTCACATTAAGATCAGGTGGAAAAAATTGAATTGATTAATCCCTACAGTGCATGTGGTAATCCATCGCACCCCTTTGAAATGGTCACCTATATATTTTATATATACATTTCACCTGATGACATTCAAGTAACAAGATAAAAAGGCAGCAGTGAAAATGTATAAAAATTGCATTACTGCATAATTGTTCAAGTTTTGTCAAGTTTCATGGTGAGCGTCAATGGACTGCTCTCTTC
>JAJAGP010003065.1:34324-86246 GCA_025084515.1 Ancistrus triradiatus
ACTGAGCCAAGTGGCAGCATGTACAGAGAGAATAAAAGCACTGACCCCTGAGGAACGCCATACTTCACTTTTGAGAGCTTAGAGCTTAGATTATTTACATGAACAAATGGGTACCGGTCGGTCAAGTAGGATTTAAAACAAGAAAGTGCCAATCCAATTTTACCTACAGTATTTTCTAGTCTATTCAGTAAAACATCATGATCTATAGTGTCAAATGCTGCACTTAAATTTAACAGAACAAGAAAAGAAACATCCATTATCTGAGGATTATTTAGTACTCTAATTAATGCTGTTTCAGTACTATGATGGGGCCTGAAGCCAGACTGAAATGTTTCATAAATACCATTACTTTGGAGGTAACTACAGAGCTGCTGATAGACAGCTTTTTCAAAGATTTTGGAGAGAAACAGTAGATTTGAAATTGGTCTATAATTAGATATCACACAAGGGTCAAGATTGGCTTTTGAAATCAGTGGTTTGATAATGGCACACTTAAGGGATTTGGGTACACAACCAAAGTAAGGGATGAATTTAAAATAACTAACAGTGGCTGTATAATACTAGGGATCACTTCTTTGAGTAAACGTGTAGGAATTGGATCTAATAAACACATTGATGACTTAGATGAGCTGATCAGTGTGGATAGTTCAGTATTAGTAATTGGGGTAAAATATTCTAGTCTTGATTTACAGCTAATTAAACAGATGTCTTCAACAAAGCCTAGACACTGATAACAATCCTGCATTTGCAACTCAGCGAATGGGGAAATGATCAAATACGTGTTTGCTCATGCAAGACTGGGTCAATATGCAAGAACGACTCATAAATGAAAGTGAAAGCATGTGCTGCAGCAGCGAGTGAAGCTTATTTAATTCCTCATAGTACGCACAATAGTCCTCATACAAATGCACAAAGCGTGACGATAATAAGGAACCATTCGCACCGAATGCTGACCCTAACCCTACTCTCACCCCTCTGCAAAGGAATGATGTTACGGTCTTTCCTTCGTTACCTCACGCCGGAGCACTACAAAATACCAAAGGTGCAACGAGAGGCACCGCTCTCAAACAGCCTTAAATACCAAGGAGAGCAGGTGTCTCTTGTCAGCCCTCATTAGCGCTGTGGCTGCTGGGCGCTGTAGGCGCATGAGTGCTAGGGAATGTAGTCCTAATCCCTCTTCCACGTCTTCCATGCTGCTGTGATATATACATACATACATACACACACACACACACACACACACACACAATGGCAGCAAGCCGAGCTCATGTAACATGTAATTTATATAGTGTTTTTTACAATATCGGCATATCAGCTGTTGTGGAATCGAGAAGTCGTGCAAAATCAATCACTGTAGTGTATTATGGATATTACTGGTCTGGTAGGGAACATAAGTTTGTACACTATGCGCTGCTGTGCACTGGCAGATTGTGACTGGATTTTCCACACTACATTTTCAGTACTAAAAATTGTGGAACCTCAAAACAGTGCACTAAATGGTGATTATGGAGAAGTTTGGAACACAGCATTTGTTTTTAGATAATTTAAAAGTGATAGGACTCTTAATTTGTCTTTGCTGTATCCATTTCCATTAAGCCCAGACTGTCCAAGCACTGAAACGAGCAGACTGTGGCCAGGCTACCAGACTATTAAGTGTAATGATTCAGTGGGCTGCCTGATGTGTTGCTCTGTCAGTTAACCATCAGAAAAAAAGTTCTGTTTGCTTTCTTTTTAACAGTTTTTCCTTTATGTACATTGATCCTGAGCCATATACACTGCTCAATAAAAATTAAAGGAACACTTTGAAAACAAGATTCAAATTTCAACCAACAAAAATTCTAATTGTAACTGAAATCGATGATGTCACCACAGAGCACTCCGTGTCTGTGAGACTCAGTGACTCGTTATTACATCTTCTGCTACATACACAATCAAGTACACCTGCACGCGCGCACACACCTCGCAACCACCTGGGACACCATAACAACCACCTGGGACATCATACCAACCGCCTAGCAAATACCTAGCAACACCATGCCAACAACCTGGGATATCATAGCAGCCACCTAGCAACACCATGTGAACCACTTGTCCAACACCAAAACTATTGGAACACGCTCCCCATGCAGCCAAAATTAATAGGACACGCACTTGTACGAAGCCAAAGTATTGGGGGACAAGCCACATTCTTTCCGTTGCCACATTTCAAGCACTGTTGTTGTTCCTTCAGGAAATAGTTATTATTATCATTGGCTCTTCCACACATTTCTGTGATTAATACAGCTCAAACTGTTTAACGAAGGAACACAGTTCAAACACCGTTATGTAGACAATCGCTCTGTGTGGTGTGCTATGTGTCAACCACCTAGCAACCACCTATTCGGACATGCCCCCGCATGAGGCCAAAAGTATTCAGACTTGAACCCTGCACGAGGCCAAAAGTATTCAGACTCACCCCCCTGCACGAGGCCAAAAGTATTCAGACTCGCCCACGCATGAGGCCAAAAGTATTCAGACACACCCTTGCACAGGGCCAAAAGCATTGGGACACACCCCAGTACCGGCCCAAAAGTATTCAGACACACTTGCACGCGGTCAAAAGTATTTGGACACCCCCCACAAGGCCAAAAGTACTGGCACACAAGCCATATTATTTCAGTTTGCCACATTTCATATGTGGATTACGTAGATAATCATGCTGTGTGGTGTGGTATGTCTTTTGGAGTCGATCCGATTTAACGTTCTTAATAGATTTAAGTTAAAAAATGTATAATCTCATATAGAAATGCATTGATGGAATGTTCCGATTCAAATCTCCATTGACAAAATTCAAATTGTAACTGAAATCGATGTCACCACAGTGCACCCAGTGAGATTCGGTGAGTTGGTGCCTCTTCTGATACATAAACATATAAAAGTATTGGGACCGCATGGGGCCAAAAGTATTGGGACATGCCCCCGCATGTGCTCACCTGGGATACCTTAGCAACACCATAGCAACCATCTGGGACACCATAGCAATCACCAATTTTATTTTTAAAAATACCAATTTTTTGTTTTTGGTCTGATCGTGTGGAACAGATTCGTGTGACTTCTTGTGACATCTTGATACGTTATCGTTTATTCAGAAAACTCTTTTCTTTTACCTTTTATTGCATTTCAGCTTTAGCGATATTCTGACTTTTTCACCTCGTCCTAATGTCAAACTCTTTTTGTGGATTTTTTTCCATTCAGGTTTTTCAAAATTCGCTAAATCTTGGTAGCTGGAAAACCTGCTAATGCCAAACAGTCTATTTACAAGTGAGCAGTGCACAACCAGCTAGTTGGGTAGATACATCTGTCCTGAACCTCCAATTCGGCTCTGCGTCCCGCCTCTTGGTATAGATCCGCAGTGGTGATTGGCTATGGACTTTCCAGCTGTTTCTGAGTTGCACGATCCATTGTGCCCACCTCTGTTTTCTGTTTGCCTTTGCCTAATGACACCATAATGAAACATTTCCATAGGCGCATACTTTTCTTAGGAATATTTTGTTACGTTATCTTTTATTATTGGGATCTTTACTTACTTTGCTCTATGATGCACTGAAAAATGATCGGATATCTGTTTTTCTTACTCTGCCATTTTAGCTGATCTGGCTGGCTGGCTAGCTGGCGGGCTGGTAAATGAACCACAATCACACAACACCTGTAACCTGTATCATAAATACATATCTGGCATTTGAAAAATCCAAACTATTTGTCTAAGTATTTGTTGCCTTACATATTAGGAGAAACACAAAATCCACCCGCGGTAATGGAGCAAACAAACTGCTTATTCTAATCAGTGATAGAAGTTAAGCCAAATGTCCGATATATTTTTAGTTTTAAGTTAACCTGTGCATAGTAACTCCTTACTGAATATCAGCGCACTTCTCAGCGGACTAACATGTTCGGTAAGTCGAGGACCAAACCACTGGGAGGCATATGAAGGAGGAAATGCTATAAAACTTGAAAAACAACTGTTGTGTCTATAATTGGCACAAGTTCTTTTAATGTGTATTACTATATATTATTAAAAAATATATAGTTATGTTTACAATGAACATATTTGGGGGACCACTCTCTGTTTTTCTCATGAGTGGTTGTGTCAAGTCTCAAGTCATGAAATTCAGGACCCAAATCACACTTCAGTCGAAATCATGTGACTCGAGTCCACACCTCTGCTGCCTGGACCCAGTGCGGGGATTTGATAACGTACTGTAATGTTTTTTGCAAGGGTAATTGCAATGTTCTCATAATGCATACCCAAATCAAAATATAACCTAATGAGCACAACTCTATCCATTACAGCATATATCTAAGCACATCAAAACCCGTACAGTTTCAGGAAACTGTGAGCTAATAAACAAAAACAAGAGAATGAATTTGTGCCTATGAATTAGAGGAAACGTGAGCACTAATGGAAAATCGTTCCCTCAAATTAATATTTATTTGTACCCACAGGCCCTTCCAGGTTTTATTTACATTTATATTTACAGCATTTAGCAGACGCCCTTATCCAGAGGGACTTACAGTTGATACAGTCTTACAATCCAAGCAATTGTGGGTTAAGGGTCTTGCTCAAGGACCCAACAGTGGCAGCTTGGCAGAGGTGGGATTTGAACCCTCGACCTTCTGATCCAGAGTCCAGTACCTTAACCGCTAGGCTACCACAGTCCCAATAAAGTATCTGGAGCTGCGCTGCTGATGCTAGAGTGTGGCGTCGTCCCAGTGATTGTGCTGAGACCAGGACGGCGTCCACAGCACGCATGTGCTGACAGCGCCCAGAGGCCATGCTTCCCAATAGGCGCACTTGTTCCCTGGCCATAAAAGACGGACCTAAAGTGGTGGCCGCTGTCGCACCCTCGCTCTATGGCAGGCGTTATATGTCCCATGCGTGCTATTGCGTCCGGTGGGGTTTTGATCAGGGAGAGAGGTAGACCCTTGCCATTTAGGGTAAAGGCCAAGTATGGTCAGGAGGCCAGAGGAGAACTCGGGGCTTAACATGCTAGGGTAGGGTAAGATCCCACCGCCACTCGCTCCCCTCGCCCGACCCCCTTGGCGGCTTTAGCTCGATTGCTGTGGCGACGCGAGCCCCCCACGTTCACCCTCACCATAGCCTTACGTCTTTATTAATGCTCATTTGTCCCCCCCTTGGCAATCGGGATAATATTTTCAGCCCCACGTTTGCAGCCTTTGGCAGCGGCGTTCTGCTTTTTCTGGGTGTTCGCCGTTCTGCACACGCACAACCCCGTTGCACGCTTTGTGCGCCCTCAGAGCTTGCGCCAAATATGCCCGATTCAGCTCCCACAAGCTGAGCGCTTTAGTTTTTCCCGTCTTTTACTTCCCCTATTTGCTGCGCACACATCGAGCGTTAGACTCCGTTTCCCGTCCACTTTTCTTTTTCCCTCTTTTCAGCCTCAGTGCTTCATTTTAGTTTCACGCTGCACTTTTGTCTGCTGTTCGTAGCCCCTGTTCTCTTGTGTTTCCTTCAGCAGCCGCATAGCGGTGTGGCAAAACGCCCGACCCTGATGCCAGCGTTCAGGATTTGACTCTCGCCGCCTGTATTTCAGCACAAGTTCTTATTCCTTCCCTTTTTAGTTTGTGTCCCCCCCTCACACATTTACTTATATTTATTTATTTTGCCCTATTGTGCTGATTATTTCCACCAGGTCCTCCTCTCTACATCCCACGGTTTGCTAAACGAACTGTAACATGAAGGTAACTTAACAAAATCTTACCCTCTTTGTTTTTTGTGGCAACTCTGGGCTGAACCCTTTATTTCTGTGCCTTGAGGCTATAGCGCCAGTTTGCTCTTTCTGAAACTCCTCTTCACCATCTCATAATAGATCTTGCAGGCTGCTGTAATAATTAAATAAATAAGTTGAAAATAAAAACAGAAATAGCTATCATAACAGTAAATGCAGTTACCGTATTTTTCGGACCATAAAGCGCACCGGATTATAAGACGCAATATCAACGATCAGCTGCTAACGGGTATATTTTCATACATAAAGCGCACCGGGTTATAAGACGCATGAAATGAAACAAAACTCTAAGTTCCGTCGGAAGCTCAGTTTGGTCTTTACCTGGCGCAGGGCGTCTTCGTGTTCCTCCTTCCGTACCATTGATTCGTTAATGATGAATATCTCGCAGCTGCTCTATGACCATGTGTACTGGTGACTGATAGCGTTGAGTTGAAAATCGCACTCGAAATGAAGAATGAATGAATGCACGTACCCTAATGCTGAAGCACATACCGTATACTCGCTATGCTGCGCACTACGGATGGCCGTAAGCTTCGTAACTTACAAAGGCCGTGCTAAAACATTTGACAGATTTATGAGCGCCGTGTACCGTCTACAATCGGTTCAAGGTCAGGAAAGCACAACCAGATTTAATCATACATTGGACGCACTGCATTTTTAAGGCGCACTGGCGATTTTTGAAGAAAGTGTTAAAGATTTTAAGGGCGAAGGAGGGGAAGAAAAAAAGAATCGGGGTAATGAAAAATGGTATCAATGGATTGATTGTTTGCCATACGGGTGGACTTATCTAAATCAGAATCATTTATTTGCCAAGTATAAGAAGTACAAGGAATGTCTCTTGGTGCAGGTGTCATCATTAAATCAAACAGTTAAGTCAAATCTAAACCTAATAAAAAACAAGAAAAGACTATATAGAGAAATATGATGACTATGACAATGGTGTGTGTGTGTGTGTGTGTGTATATATATATATATATATATATATATATATATATATAGCGGGAGGGAGACAGATAGGTATTGTAGGTCAAGTCATGTACTGAACACTGAAGTACTTGGGCACTTATGCACAGTATATGTAGCTAACATCAAATATACATGAAAAGTTAACATATATTAAATATTACATTAAATATGTAAATGTACGTTGCAAAGGGTTAAAGTGCAAGTGTGCACAGACGGTAGTCCTTAGAATTGTGTAATATGTGTAATGTGTGAGTAATAACGTGTGGGCAGAGTCTAAAGGGGAGGAATGTGGAAGGGTCCTTGTTTAGCAGGATGATGGCTTGGGGAAAGAAGTTGTGAAGGTGGCGGTTGGTGTGAGTTTTTAAGGCTCTCAATCTTGGTCTCTGCTGGGATGGAAACCGCTGGAAGAGCGAGTGTCCTGAGTGGAAAGGATCAGCCATGATCTTCCTCACCCTCTACTTCATCCCAGATGAATAGAGATCATCAAGGGTGCAGAGTCACACAGCGGACAGCCGATGATTTTCTCTGCACATCGCACCCTTACGCTTGATGTGCAAAGAGATGCAGATCCAAGCCAGATGGAGCTGGAGGATGTCATGATGGACACTCTTGTGGCAGTGTAGAACTGGACCAGTAGTGCCTGAGGCAGCCCAAATGAATGCTGAATGGTTGAATGGTGGTGCCCAGGAATTTGTAAGACTCTGCTCTGCTGACTGTGGAGACTTGTATTTCCAGTGGAGACAGTGGGGTGGGTTTCAGTCTGAAGTCAGTGATCATCTCCACAGTTTTTTGTGTGTTTAGCTCCAGACTGTTAGCTCCACACCATGACACTAGTCATTGCTCTTCCTCCCGGTTAAGGACTCATTGTTATTAGATATGAGACCAATCAGGGTAGTGTCATCTGCAAACTTAAGTTTAAGAGTGTAGAGAAAGTAGAGCAGGGGAGAAAGCACACAGCCCTGTAGAGCTCCAGTGCTGAGGAAGAGAGGGTCCGAGATGTGGTCACCCACCTTGTTGACAATCAATAGGTACATTTTTAACATTAATAGTTTGATTATTGAAAGAAAATAGTTTGATTAGGAAGGTCACCTTGTGATTAAGGCTTTTATACAGTGAGCACTAATCAGTTTATAATAAGCAGTACTAAGTTTATAAGTAACTTACATTGGTAACTTAATTATAAAGATAAAGGCAGTTAAGCAGTTATTATTGCCTTTAACTTCCTGGTCAAAGTCGGGTGATTAAAAAGATCGCTTGTCATATAATGAATCTCACTCCTCTGATTTCTATTTGAGTTCATGAGTATGATGTAATAATGTTCCATCACATCACATTGACTAACCTGCTGCTCTGTGAGCTCTTAGTACAATAAGTTGGAGTTTTTGTCTCCCTTGGTCTTTGAAGATGTAAAACATATTCTGCAGACTGGTTTTGTTGTGTCCATGGGCTTAAATTAGTTCCATATTTCACCTGTTGCATGTACTTTCTCTTTTTTACTGCCACCGTGTGGCACATGGACGCTACTACAGACATAAAGCCATGATTTCAAACGAACTGGTACTAATAAAATAAGGTATCCTACCGTTTTTAATGCCAAAGTACTTGCATTACTGAATTTACACATCAAAATCATTAGGATTTTCATTTTTTCAATGTTTTAAACATCAATACTTTGCTAGTTTGGCCTTGTCCCCAACAAAGAGTTCAAAATGTATCTGTTCCTGTAATATATAATATAACATTTTTCTTCATACAAGTTATGTAACACTTTTTGCATATTTTTGAATAATTACCGTTATTACTAAAACAGCTTATGATTTCTGTAGTAACACTTGAAAGTAAGACTTGTTACTACACTTGTCGTACTATTGCAGCAAAAACTGACAGGGGAGCACAGGACCTGGATTCACCACTAAAGACAATAGGTTCCCAGTACATTGCATCCAGGTTTCTTGTTCCTGACGTAACTGCAAACAAAAGGCGACAGTTGCTGGATGTCAATGGCAGGACGCATACGGACAGGCCATGTAATGAAGGTGCCACCTGGGTCGAATGGTGGACGGTGAAACTGTGGAGCTTCTCGTGCTTGTCGGTGGATCCAAACAATCCTCTCTACTGGTGGGCTGTCTGGGCCTCCCTAAGACTGTTCACTGGTGAATGTCCTCATGAAAAAACACTGCTCCCAACACCTCCGACAGCTAAACCAATGGTATATATCTAATAGTTGCCTAAAACCTTTGCGCAATACTATAAATGCTGTTGTCGTGCATAGAACCAGAGCATTATAGACTGTATTTTAATGAAAAATTAGTGGCTTCTATCATTTTTGAAGTAGACCTACACACAAACGTCAAGTTACGAAGTACTTAGTAAGTTATGATGGAGACGATATTATTATTAATTTTGTAATACATTTTCTGCTTTGTTCAGGCTTTTAATCAGTACAGGGTTTGCTGAGAAAGCTATGAGCTTGTGATGGAATATGAAGGACCCTTTCCCAGAACCTGTTCAAGCCTCAGAAGTCTTTAGTAGGGAGGACTATCTTCCTATTCTTGGGTGTTCTTATAAAAACTATCTGTTCTTATCAAGAACTAGCCTTCCTTAACATAATTTTTTGCTTTGGGTTTTGCTTATCAAGGATGTTTTCCTTGGTAAAGATGAGGATGTTTTCCTTAGCAGGGATGTTTTGCTTTTAGCACCTGTGATTCAAGGCCATCACCAGGGCTGTCTGTCCTAAGAGTATCTCTACTGCAAGTGATCAAACTAAATTTGTGTGTGTGTGTGTGTGTGTGTAAAGATTTGTCAAGCCATTAGTAAGCCATACAGAAACGTACACTCTTAAGAGATCAGAGCATGTGGTGACACATGATGAGTCTGATTCATAGGAATCCTACATACATATAAGGCCTCATGAATAATCACATAATATATTAACTATAGAAGATACATAAAGTAAATAGTTAAGGATCTGAATAAAATGTATATAAAAAACAATGTTCAAAGTCTGACGCCACAGTTAAGTTTTAGACAGTTTGGAAGTGAGCAGGACGACCTAGAGTCGGAGATAACCGTGGCGTAACAGACCTTGAAAAGGGGAGGAGATTTACTAGAATTGGGAAATAACGGTAGCATAATGTCTAGACTTTCCTTAAAGGAAAAGGGTATTTAAAGGCTGGTAAAACTGAGAGATTTTGGCATTTCCATATTGTTCCTCTCATGTGTAGATGTCTTACATGCATAACCCCACGGCAGTTACAAATGGGTCAGCGTACTCTTAAGTTTACGAACAAGTTTCAGTACTACATAATTTACGAAGGGTTTTGGGAATTAAGCATGTTCTTAAGTACAGGGTTATGAATTACTAAGTATTAAGAAGTTTTTGGGAAACCCACCCCTGATTCGCAGTTGTATTTCTGCTCACAGTAGTGCCATTTAAATGTGAAAGCCTACATGTGTATAAAAGTTAATTGCAGGGCTATGTGGAATACCTAAAAATAAAATAATTGAACTACATTGCACCTGTTGTTCTGTGTCTCAATGTTAAATATATTCACATATTAATACTTTGACTCTTGCTAGTTTTAAGCAATTAATTTATGACCAGTTACCAGCTAAGATCTCGTACAGAAAGGCATTTCCCGCATGTTACTCCTAATATTAGCTTCTGTCTACATTTGCTGTTTCTGGTTTGTTACGGCTGTTTCTCCAAAAAGAAACCTGAAGTAACACAATAGATTAGGGGTGTGCAGATGGATCCAAATATCGATATTATCAATAACTAGATTGGTATTGGAATCGGATCGATACTAGCGTGATGTGATTGATACTTTAAATTCAGTTTCTTTCCTCTAAGATTAGTACGTTGCACCCGTTTAATCAAAAGTAGATGTCTGTGCAAACACCACTCTTTTCACATCTTGCTTGCACACTGTTCTTTCCCCTATTTTTGCTGTGTTTTGGTGTAGTCCGGTCACGTGACTCTCAGCGCTGAGTGCTGACATTTGTGAACTGGAGTGAAAATGCCTGGCATGGCAGAGAGAAGGAGAAGCGTCCTGTGTAGATATTTTATGGCTCTAAATGAAAACCGAAATGTTTGTATGAAGGCTGTTCACTACTATGGCAAGGGAGAAAGTTTATTTTGTTGTTATATTATTTTTCTGAACAAGAACTATATATTGCTCTCATATCATCCCGCTTAGTCTTCTGCAACTCCCTTCTCATTGGTATCCATAACAAAACCATCCACCCACTTCAGTATCTGCAAAACTACAATCGGTTTCTCACTCTAAAAATCAACTGGTATCACCCTAGTTTTATTTCAGCTACACTTGCTACCTGTCCTGCTTCGCATTCAGTTTATAATTATTCTGTTAACATATACATCTGAGCGTAGTTCAGCACCTGCCTACTTATCTGAGCTCCTGCATCTACAGCCCTGCCTGAACACTCACATCCTCTAAAGATTACCTGCCTGTCCCAAAATTTAGATTATTATAAATTTAATTATTGTTATGATAAATAATAATAATGATGATAATTACTGTCTGAGGAAAGTAGAAGCTTTAAGTTGATTCATTTTGTGCACTTTTTTAAGCCAGAGAAGACGTGCAAAGGGATAAATAATGTTTTGTTATTATATAATAAAAAGGAAAGAAGAATGTACGTTTTTAAGTGTTGATTGCTCTTCAATAGTAATTTTGTGCAGAATTCACGTCTGCAAATTCAGTTCATTACAGTAATAGAAATCTGTTTTATTTCTATAAGACTTTGCTGTCTTGGGTTTTAACATGCACATGATTAACTAATTAACAGTGGAAAGCAAAAATCACAAAATCATTTAGTGGTCACGAAAATGTAGGCCTATTGAGATGTAGCATATTGATGATGGAATGACCTTAAATCATCACAAACGGCTCTCTCTTACAGGAAAGTACATAACATGCTTTTATAAGTAAAAAGTATCGGTAATGTGTATTGGTATCGGCGATACTGGCCCTATATTTACTTGGTATCGGATTTATATCAACTTTTGCAGTATCGCACACCACTTCATTAGACTGTCTCAATAACCAGTCTTAGGGTTCCACTGTTGGTTAGGAAGCTTTACATAGAGAACGCTCCACATAGGAAGTAGGCAGCAAGGGCACTTTCTGTGTAATGAGACAGACCCAATGAAAACTCGGTAAAGCGCTAGTGCATTCAGGTGAGGATCTCGTTTCGTTCATGGCTCTTAAATAAGTAGTCCATTCACATTTCTTTAAAAACAAGGCACAAATGCGTACAAAACACTTGCACTATAGAGTCCTGCACACAGTCAACATGTTACAGAGAGCACACCTTGCTCCACACTGGTTGCGATTTGATCATGTCATCAAGAACGTCATTGTTCAGTATAAATTATTTGGCGTTTCCATTTATTAATTAACTTAATAATTTAGGTTGCTGAATATTTGGTGCATCCCTACATTTAGTTAAACCAGCATCTAATACAATTTGCTCACTCATTTGCAGACTGAAGTGAGTGGGGTATTACTGCAGGCTGGAAAACCTTCAAATGGGAGGGGTATAACTCCAAATGGGAGGGCAGAACCCAGAGTGCTTTGCTGTTGGTGGTTGAGAAGTTTGGTTTTTCGGGACGCTGTAGTTGATTTAACTGCTGTCTTTAAACATAATGCTGTATGTAAACAATTATCCTCAGGATAAAAAAAATGTTATCTTGTGTTTTGGTACATGGTCCAAACTCACAGATTGCGATGTCCATTTGATCGAAAATACATTTTGTGTGCAAGATCCATGTTTGATACGCATCGTAATCAGTAGTTCCTTCGTCTTAAGATTTTTGTTAAGTATCTACAAGTCTAGCTAATGTCCATTTGTGCTGATATTAAAATGAACTCTTACTCTATCCATTTTGCTCCAATCCATGAACTTTTGCAATGACCAATATGCGAATTATTATTATTATTCAGAAAAGGCTTCACTGTACCACCCTGTCTCTTACTCCGTTGTGTAGAATGGAGATTATTGTCCCATGCAAAGAGCAAACAGTTGCTTTACGAAAGTTCTCTCTGATTAGTTTTCCTTGTCCTGCAATTTCCATTTATTTTTTACAAATTTATATTTAATTTGGTTGCAGGATCACGTTAAAGATGGAAAAGATGTGACAGCTTATCTTTCTTATCAGAAAAAGAACTAAATCATGTAGACATTTCACATTTCACATTTGATGTGTATATAATCAAGTCAGAAAATCTGCACACCCCTTTCACCTTCTCCACGTTTTATGTTACAGACTTATTCTATAATATACTGAGTTCATTTTTTGTCGCAAAATTCTACACAAAATAGCCCACAATGACAAAGAGAAAGCAGGTTTTTAGAAAATATGCAATTTTATATTACTGTCAAAACTACGTTATTTAGGAGTACATATCTGTACACACTCTGAGCCTAATACAGTACTTAGTTGATGCACCTTTGCCAGCAATTACAGCTTCAAGGCGTCTTGGGAAAGAAGCAACGAGCTTGGCACACTTGTTTCTGGATATTGTTGCCCATTCCTCTTGGCATATCCTTGCAAGCTCTGTCAGGTTGGATGGGGAGCGTCGGTACACAGCCATTTTCAGCTCCTTTCACAGATGTTCAATTGAATTCAGGTCTGGGCTCTGGCTAGGGCACTCATGGACGTTCACATACTTTCTTCTAAGCCACTTCTATGTTTTTTTGGCTGTGTGCTTCGGGTTGATGTCATGTTGGAAGGTAAACCTTTGCCCCAATCTGAGGTCCAGAGCACGCAGGAGCAGGTTATCTTCAAGGATCTCGGTGTACTTAGTCGCATTAATCTTTCTCTCTATCAGAACTAGTCGCCCCAGTCCCACTGCTGAAAAAAATCACCTCATCATGATGCTGCCACCACCATGCTTCACTGTAGGGATAGCATTAGCCAGCTAATGAGCAGTGTTTGGGTTTCCTCCAGATGTGACGCTTGATACTCAGGCCAGAAAGCTTGGTCAATTTTGGTTTCATCAGACCAGATAATCTTGTTTCTAATGGTTTGAGAGCCCTCTAGGTGCCTTTTGGCAAAACTGTCATGTACAGTGGTGCTTGAAAGTTTGTGAACCCTTTAGAATTTTCTATATTTCTGCATAAATATGACCTAAAACATCATCAGATTTTCACACAAGTCCTAAAAGTAGATAAAGAGAACCCAGTTAAACAAATGAGACAAAAATATTATACTTTGTCATTTATTTATTGAGGAAAATGATCCAATATTACATATTAGTGAGTGGCAAAAGTATGTGACCCCCGTGTGCAGCAATAACTGCATCTAAGCGTTTCCTGTAATTGTTGATCAGTCCTGCACACCGACTTGGAGGACTAGGTAATGGGATAACCATGTAAAAATGTAAGGGGTTTTAGGACCCAAGTGCAGTGAGCTCCTAATGAAGAAAAATTAACTAATTAAATAAAAGAAAAGTGTCTGCGTGTGCGTAATAAAGCTGCACCTGGATGAGGCTGGCAGTTGGGAGTCGAACCCTGATCGGTGGTGTCAGGTTCCGATGCGTTTGGAGCCTAGTCCCTCATATTTGGAGAAATACCCTATTGACTGAAGTTGCCGTTCTCATAGTAAGATGCGGAATAGAATATGGATCAGCAAGTGGGTTGGCCTTATTCGTCTGATGTCCGATGAGTGAATGACATCACCCATCTCTAGGGTCAAATGCCACGTCAATTAACTTGCACTTCAACAACAATTTACCGTGCTGATTACTGACAGGAATGCCACTTTTCATGCAGTGAATGTAGCCTATGGTACATTTATGATATATACAGTATGTGTTATACTCCTCGATTTATGATAAATTCAACTTATGATGTTTTTTTTCGGAACATATCACCATTGTAAATCGAGGAGTACCTGTATAATTAAACCTAGCCTTTTCTGTGTCATAGAATTGTGAGCTAACTACAAATGAGGAGGTTGTTAGAGAGTTTATGCTTCATGTGAGGAGGGAAAAAGGCATTGGTAATACAAACAAGAACTGAATTACTCTATTTGATAACTGAAATCAATGCTGATGTAATCCAATTGCATATTTAATCTGATATCTTGAGTGATTAATGTGTTAATTTGGACATTTTTTGGTGTACTAAAATCCACGGAAAGGCTAGGGTTCTATTACAGCACATTCAGATATTTAATCATTTTCTTTTTTCTTCTCTTTTCATCAGCTGACCAGCATCAGTAAAGCCATAAACTCTACTGAGACACCAGTAAAGGAAAAGCATGCCCGCAGTATCCTTTGAACTGTCTTCAGTCATTGCTTACAATTAATTGTCATTCTTAATTATTCATTCATTTATTTTCTTATAGCTTTTTGCTTAATGCTGATCTGGGTTGCCGGAAAGCCGGTGCCTAGCCAGCAGTATAGAGCGCAAGGCAAGAACAACCCAGGGGGGGTGCCAGTCCATTGTAGGGCGCACACTTATACACACTGACATGATATGGGCACTTTGGAAACACTAATTAACCTCACACACATATTGTTGGACTGTGGGTCTAAACCGGAGTACCCGGAGTAAATCCACACAGACACTGGGAGGACAAGGAAACTCCACACAGGCAAAGTCCAAGGTCTATTCTTAGTTTGTTATATTATAAATTAGAATAAATATGACCAAACTTCTGGTAAAGATACAGATTTGCTTCCGTTTGTATAATGGTCTGTAGCCCTTTACTATTGAGTACAGGAATTATCCTAGGAACCCATCGAGAAAAGGGGGCACAAACTTTCTGGTCCTATGCTGTTGGGCTGCCGTTGTCCAGTAATCCCATCCTCAGCTGGAAGTTTTGCCATGTTTTACATAAAGTTCTTCGTGATGGCCACCCAAATGTAAGTATTTAGTCACTGAGCATGTTTGTTATCCCCTGTTTTTTATATTAATTTATATATTTATCATTTTGTGATCTTCAAACAGCTGCTTAAAGTTTTAGTGGAATCATTGTGTGAAATAAGAGCCAGACTCAGACCAAGAAGCTTTGCTCATGGTGGTAATTCAATACAACAGAAACACACTATTCTGACATGCATACGCCAGGACTTTAGGTACACTACCTCACATAACAGCCATAGACTTTAAACATTACATTAAACACAAACACAACAATGAGCACATACGTACTGCGCATTCACTAACATTTACCCACATTACATCAAACACTCATTGTCTCGTAATAAAACCTTTATAATTAACCAGGCTATTGAGTGCATATTGGGACCGGGGTAACGGTCTCATTATAGCATAGCCTAATGAGTGAAAGTAAGCTTAAAACATCAAATAACTCATCTGATTCATCTCCATAGCAGTACTACTGCCTGATCTTCTGAACAACTGATGGGCACTGACATTTAAGTCTGGGCAATTAGTGAATTGAATATACGCAAATGAAATACTTATGTGAATTAAAAATATCAAATCACTTTCACAAAACTATAGAACCTGTTTAAATTTTGCAAATTGTCTATGACATGGGAAAAGCCTCATTGCACGGTTCGTGACGCGATTTGCATGGCTGTGAATTATGTAGGGCCCAACCTATGGGCAAATTTCTCATTGTGAGACCTTTAGAGCTTTATTTTCTAAACATGGAAATGCAGTAAGATGATTTCACTTAAAATTGGTAAAATTGCAAATGTCAGTAAACTGCTTAAAGTGTCTAAAATAATTACTTATAACTGTAAGCTTAAATCTAAATATAAGATGACTTTAAATATAGTTATAGTTTTTTTGCACTTGCTAGTTACAGCTTTTATGCAGTGCAGAAGTCAAACCTAGTCCTAAACCTTTGTTATAAATTGAAGGCATTGAGCAAACTGTTGTGCCTCTATGAGGGATTCAATGGACTAGTAACTGTGTTTTGTTTAACAGAGCCTCCACGACTGCACGAGACACTCCAGTAACGTTGCTGACTTAGGATTGATTTGGGTAAGAACCATGTGCAAAAAGTGTTACAGTAACTTGATTTTGTAATAATTGCAGTAGGGTGGGGCAGTATTGATATTTTTCATACCATCTTCGGATTATAGCAGGGGGGCAGCCAAACAGAAAAGCCAAAAAATAGCAAATGTTAACAAGGAATAACGCAATATGCTACTCGATATGATTTATGGATTCAGTTAAACCATTCAAATGCATGAAACTACCGTATTTTCCAGACCATAAAGCGCACCGGGTTATAAGGCGCATGAAAGGAAACAAAACTCTTAAGTTCCGTCGGAAGCACAGTTTGGTCTTTACCTGGCGCAGGGCGTCTTCTTGCTTCCTCCACTTCCGTACCATTGATTCGTTAATGTTGAATTCTCTCGCAGCTGCTCTATGTCCATGTTGTACTGCGTGACTGATAGCGTTGTGTTTGAAATCTGCTTCGAAAATACATGAATGAATGCACGTACCCTAATGCTGAGGCACATACCGTATTACTCCACGATGCTGCTCACTACGGTGGCTGTAAGCTTTGTAACCTACCAAAGACCGTGCTAAAACATTTTGACAGATTTATGAGCGCCGTGTACCATCTACAATCGGTTCTAGGTCAGAAGGCTCAACCAGAATTAATTCATACATTAGACGCACCGCATTTAAAGCGCACTGTCGATTTTTGAGAAAAAATTAAAGGATTTTAAGTGCGCCTTATGGTCCGAAAAATACGGTAACTATTGGTCTATTGGGTCTATTGGTCTATTGGCTTTGTGGTGTGAATTGTTGCAATGATGGTCAACATAATAGCCTATCCTTTCAGTGCGATTGGCAGGTGATTAAAGGAGATGCGAAGGCACGGATGTGGCTATTGTAAAGGGGGTGTTTTATAAAGGGTATAATAGCTTGGGTAAAAACTTTGTCTGTCAGAACAGGAATGAGAAAACCACTGCTAACTAAATGCAACATAAGTTAATCTCACATTTTCCAATAAACACATTGCTCTGTAGACTAAGGAGTCTAATATTTGAACTTTTTGAAACATGCATCCTTTTAAATCTGTCACAAAACTAACCCAGCATTCAACAATAATATACTCATTGACAAAAATATCTCACCAAGAAGGCACTTGTGATTAAAATATTAGAGCAAAGTTTAATAGGGAAAACTGTAAGTAGGCTCTAGTACCCTGTTAGGCTGCCTCCTGTATACAAGATGAGTTACGGTTGGGCATGGAGGCATACAGGTTCTGTATGGCATCCTGTGGCACTTTTTTCCACAGATCAGACGTGTGTGCATGCCCTCACGGAACCACTGCCCCCAACACATCCTAACAGCTAAGTCAGAACAGTTTAGATGGTGGGCAGTTCATCAAAACGACCATCCTGCTTCTCTCAGTCCAATGATGTGGCCCCTCTCAGTCTGATGATGCCCATATATAGAGTTATACAGATGTATCCCCAAGGATCATTGTTGGAGAGATAAAGAAAAAAATCGAGGAGTAAGACTCATTTCCATGCCAACAGATTAGTTAGAATGATTGCAAAGCCTTTCCTGTTACCTACACCACAAACTTAAGTACCTGGTGATTGCTAAAAGCTACTAGGATTTTGACTGGAACTGTGTTTTATGGTCAGATGCAACGAAAATGTAGCGTTTTGGCAAAAACACTGAAGGTGGGTTTAGTGGAGTGAAGGATGGCTACACTGAAAAGAACCTGATGCCCACGGTTAATGGTGGTGAAGGGTCTGTAATGTTGCTGGGTTATTTTTCCTCCAAATGCTCTGTGAACCGTGATAGTATACATAAGATCATGGACTTGTGGGCCAGGACATTTTAAGTCTGCCTCTGCCAAGAACCAAAAATGGGTCGTCATTAAATCTTCTAGGATGACACTGGTCCAATACATATGTCCAGATCAACACAACAGTGGTTTACTGAACACAAAATCAAGCTTCTGCCGTAACCATCAAAGTCCCCTGATCTAAATCATATAGAGAACCAGCGAGGTAAAGGGGAGAGGGATTAGCGAGGAAGTAGATCCCAGGATGATCTGGAGAGATTCTATGAAGTGGAATGGTTTCAAATTCCCTGCTTTGCATTCAGCCTTGTACACTGTTATAGGAGAAGACTTACTGCTGTTTTATTGGGAATTGGGAGTTGTATGAAATGCATTTGTTACATTAATTATTATGCATTAATTGTTTTGTGGTTGTTATCTTAATTGATGTTTTAATTGTGTCAGCTGTTACAGTATCAAATAAATAAATATGGGTCCCTTTTTAAATATTCTCTGTAGGGAAATCAGAGGGATAGGCAAGGGTATGGACAGCTTGTCACTCTTTATTCCAAGCTCCTCCGCTCTAAAATGGCTTTTCATACAACGGTGAGTGCTTTTTGTGGACTCTACTTGGATCCTCATTGCAGAAATAGTTAAAGCATTGCTAGCATGTCATTTATAATATCCAACTTTTCATTAATTCATTTTCTCCTCATTATTTGTATTTTTTTAAATATAAAGACTGGAGGCTAGTTCTTACTAATGTATATCAAACACGGGCTACAGGGGCATAATTAAAACCAAAAGACATCAGTGACAGTCTTCTTGTGGTGTTTTCTGTAGCATCCTGAAATCCGAGCCAACCTGGAAGCATCAGATGAGGTCTTGGAGCGTACAGCAGGAACAGACATCAATAATGTGTATGTCAGAACCCAATTTACACTAGCTACATTTAAACCCTGATTTACACATATAAACTCATTACAAACAACAAATTAGTGCAAGGTGTCTTACTCGCAGCATCTGCAAGAAATGTCATCTGCCACACGACCCAGAACAAGTGGCTTGCCTTTTTAGCCTTAACCCTTTCAGTCCTGAATTAATTTTAATGAAGGAAAAAATATTTCTGTGCAATAAGTTTGTTTATAGGATCCAAATATTTCAGTACTTTAACTTTCAGCAGTCGAAACATTTTGAGGCAATTTTTTATTTCATTTTATCTTGTATTTGATGTAAACAATATTGAAATCACATAAAACAGGTTTTTATGACAACGCATTTTATTGCCTGGCCCATTTGGCATCAGCAGGACTGAAAGGGTTAAGGAATATACAGTTTGGGGCATTTCTACATAATGGTGTCAAATACAGAATGTAGTCATTGCAAATATATCCATTTTACATACACAGATTGATGTATGCCCTCAGTTTTTTTGTGAATGCCCACTGTACATATAAAATAATGGCATGTAAGCTTACATGTTTTTAATCTTTTCATGATTTAACCCCACTTTTTCTTGGCTGCAAGGTCTCCGTCACCTGTGAAAGTGACATATACAGTGGTGCTTGAAAGTTTATGGACCCTTTAGAATTTTCTATATTTCTACATAAATATGACCTAAAACATCATCAGATTTTCACACAAGTCCTAAAAGCAGATAAAGAGAACCCAGTTAAACAAATGAGACAACAATATTATACTTGGTCATTTATTTATATAGGAAAATGATCCAATATTACATATCAGTGAGTGGCAAAAGTATGTGAACCTTTGCTTTTTCAGTATCTGGTGTGACCCCCCTGTGCAGCAATAACTGCAATTTAACGCTTCCTGTAACTGTTGATCAGTCCTGCACACCGGCTTGGAGGAGTTTTAGTCCATTCCTCCGTACAGAACAGCTTCAACTCTGGGTTGTTGGAATGTTTCCTCACATTAACTGCTTAATTCAGGTCTTTCCACAACATCTCGATTGGATTAAGGTCAGGACTTTGACTTGGCTATTCCAAAACATTAACTTTATTCTTCTTTAACCATTCTTTGGTAGAACGACTTGTGTGCTTAGGGTCGTTGTCTTGCTGCATGACCCACTTTCTCTTGAGATTCAGTTCACGGACAGATGTCCTGACATTTTCCTTTAGAATTTTCTGATAATTCAGAATTCATTGTTCCATTAATGATGGCAAGCCGTCCTGGCCCAGATGCAGCAAAACAGGCCCAAACCATGATATTACCAGCACCATGTTTCACAGATGGGATAAGGTTCTTATGCTGGAATGCAGTGTTTTTCTTTCTCCAAACATACCATTGTTGTTCAGTGTTCTTCTGATGGTGGAATCATGAACATTAACATTAGCCAATGTGTGGAGAGGCCTTCAGTTTCTTAGAAAGTTACCCTGGGCTCCTTTGTGACTTCGTTAACTATTACACGCCTTGCTCTAGGAGTGATCTTTGTTGGTCGACCGACCACTCCTGGGGAGGGTAACAATGGTCAACACAATGGATTGGTGGAGTCCAAACTCTTTAGAGATGGTTTTGTAAACTTTTCAGCCTGATGAGCATCAGCAACTCTTTTTCTGAGGTCCTCAGAAATGTCCTTTGTTCGTGCCATGATACAGAGCAGAATTTGATAGATCCCTGTTTCTTTAAATAAAAACAGGGTGCCCACTCACACCTGATTGTCATCCCATTGATTGAAATCACCTGACTAATTTCACCTTCAAATTAACTGCTACTAGAGGTTCACATTACTTTTGCCACTGGCTAATATGCAATTGGATAATTTTTCTCAATAAATAAATGACCAAGTATAATATTTTTGTCTCATTCTTTGACTGGGTTCTCTTTATCTACTTTTAGGACTTGTGTGAAAATCTGCTGATGTTTTAGGTCATATTTTTGCAGAAATATAGAAAATTCTAAAGGGTTCACAAACTTTCAAGCACCACTGTTGTTTGGTATTGCAAGTAGGTAACCCTCTCAGTCTCAGTTTGTTTCTTCTTTTCCTGGTGAGGGTTGCAGTGATGCATAACTATAATTTAAAAGTCATAAAAGTAGAAAAAGAGAACCAAATTAAACAAATGAAACAAAAATATATACAGGCATTTATTTGTTGAAGAAAACAATCAAATATTGCACATTTTTGAGAGGTTTCCAGGCAGGTGTTATTTAGAATTTTCTAGTGTAATCCAGGATTCATTGTTCCATAAATGAAAACAAACCACCCTGGCCCAGATGCCGCAAACACGCCCATTGTACTACCACTACAATGTTTCACAAGCTGGAAAAGGTTCTTATCCAGCGTTTTGTTTTGTTTTTTTAATCCAGTTATAGAGCTTCTCATTTAAATCAAAAAGTTTGATTTTGGTCTTGTCTGTCCACAAAAACGTTTTTCCAATAGCCTTCTTCCTTGTCCACTTGAACGGCAGACAGTCAGGTCACACCTGCTTTTCTGTTAGGATGCTTGCACAATTTATTTACTCTTCATTTGGGATTTTAGTAAATCAAGGCATTAGTGGATAATTTTCCCCAGTATATTTAAGATATATATGTTTGTATGGTGGTGTGCCAAAGGCTAACACAGCAAATCTAGCAAATCAAAAAATTTGGTTTAAAAATCCAATAAAGACTAGGCAGCATTGATTAAATTTGTATTTTTAAATTTCTGAAAGTCAGAGATGACTAGTGAGGTCACACTGGTTTTCTATGTCCAGGTTCCAACTCACAGTTGAAGTATTTGATTACATGGATGTGGAGCTTCGGCTTGCTGAGTCAGGTGAGTATGCCAGTATTTTAAGGGAAATCTTCAAGTTCATGCACAATCCCTGATAACACAGATATACAGTGGGGCAAGAAAGTATTTAGTCAGCCACTGATTGTGCAAGTTCTCCTACTTAGAAAGTTGAGAGAGGTCTGTAATTTTCATCATAGCTACACTTCAACTATGAGAGACCAAATGAGACAAACAAATCCAGGAAATCACATTGTAGGATTTTTTAAGAATTTGATTGTAAATCATGGTAGAAAATAAGTATTTGGTCAATAAGAAAAGTTCAACTCAATACATAACCTTTGTTGGCAATGACAGAGGTCAAACGGTTCCTGTAAGTCTTCACCAGGTTTGCACAAACTGTAGCTGGTATTTTGGCCCATTCCTCCATGCAGATCTCCTCTAGAGCAGTGATGTTTTGGGGCAACATGGACTTTCAACTCCCTCCACAAATTTTCTATGGGGTTGAGGTCTGGAGACTGACTAGGCCACTCCAGGACCTTGAAATGCTTTTTATGGAGCTACTCCTTCATTGCCCGAACGGTGTGTTTGGGATCATTGTCATGCTGGAAGACCCAGCCACGTTCCATCTTCAATGCTCTCACTGATGGAAGGAAGGTTTTGGCTTAAAAAATCTCACAATACATGGCCCCGTTCAAAAAACAGCTCCAAAGCATGATGTTTCCCACCCCCATGATTCACAGTAGGTATGGTGTTCTTAGGATGCAACTCGGCATTATACTTCCTCCAAACACGATAAGTTGAGTTTTTACCAAAAAGTTCTATTTTGGTTCCATCTGAGCACATGATATTCTCCCAATTCTCTTCTGGATCATCCATATGCTCTCTGGCAAACTTCAGACGGGCCTAGACATGTACTGGCTTAAGCAGGGGGACACGCCTGGCACCACAGGGTCTGAGTCCCTCTCAGCATAGTGTGTTACTGCTGGTAGCCTTTGTTACTTTGGTCCCAGCTCTCTGCAGGTCATTCATCAGGTCCCTCCGTATAGTTCTGGGATTTTTGCTCATCGTTCTCATAATCATTTTGACCTCATGGGATGAGATCTTGCGTGGGGCCCCAGATCGAGGGAGATTATCAAAGGTCTTGTATGTCTTCCATTTTTTTACAATTGTTCCCACAAATGATTTATTCACACCAACCTGCTTGCCTATTGTAGTTTCACTCTGCCCAGCTTGGTGCAGGTCTACAATTTTCTTCCTGGTGTCCTTCGACAGCTCTTTGTTCTTGGCCATGGTTGAGTTTGAAGAATGACAGTTTGAGGCTGTGGACAGGTGTCTTTTATACAGATAACGAGGTCAAACAGGTGCCATTAATACAGGTAACGAGTGGAGGACAGAAGAGCTTCTTAAAGGAGAAGTTACAGGTTTGTGAGAGCCAGAAATCTTGTTTGTTTGTTGGTGACCAAATACTTATTTTCCATCATGATTTACATTTAAATTCTTAAAAAATCCTACAATGTGATTTCCTGGATTTTTTTCTCATTTTGTCCCTCATAGTTGAAGTGTAGCTATGATGAAAATGACAGACCTCTCTCATCTTTCTAAGTAGGAGAACTTGCACAATCAGTGGCTGACTAAATACTTTTTTGCCCCACTGTCTGATATTACACGTCATACGATTTGGACATTGTCAGAAAACCATATTAACTACCTTACTTAGCAATACTGTATTGTACTGGGTATTGACTAAAAAGCCATGATACCCTGTTCCATACTTTGATTTATTTAAAATAAACAATGACTGCCACAGGTTAATTTCCTAGTTTTTGTAACTATTTAAGAGTAGCACAATGATTCACTAATAATAAATACCTGTGGGTGTGGGTGTGTGTGTATTTATAATAATTTTATTGTTTATATTCATCATATTAAATTATACAATTCAATTTACGCTGTCTAAATATTGTAATTTCTCTGTTTTTCCCAGTCCTACGACATCTTAATACCTCTATTGCCATCTCAACTTTGACTGCAGGCCAGTGTAAACTGTCACCACTTATACAAGTCATCCAGGATTGTAGTCACTTGTATCACTACACTGTCAAGCTGCTGTTCAAGTTACATGCATGTAAGACTTCTGGTACCATTATTCTGTTAAGTTTAATACTAATGCTTAACAGTAAAGAAAAATAAATAAATGTATTGTTTTCTTACATGTTTTAGGTTACTTCTTTTTGTTTTACAGTAGGTAAAAAGTTAACAGCATTCAACCATGTAATTAATGAATTGCATGTATTTTAAACCGTAGGTTTACCAGCTGACACGCTGCAGGGCCATCGGGAACGCTTCCATGATCAGTTTCACAGGCAAGTTGAACACAAGCATCATAAGAGCATTACATTTTCCTACTTCTTATGGTACCAATTGCAGTTTGCATTGTGTAAAACCTGGAGTGATTCTGGAGTAAACAGAATTAGTGTATTAAGTACACTTATTGACAGAAAAAAATAATACACCAAGGTGATGTTGGAATCAAATGAATCTTTGTGTGGATGTAATGATATATATGTAAGTGAGGCCACCTCTGCTAGGCCACCTCTAGCCTGGCTGTAAGATGACATATGGTTGGACATGGAGGCATACAGGTTCCATACTGTATCCTGTGGCACATTTGCCCACAGATGTTGTAGCTGGGCCTGTAGATCCTGCACATTCTTAGGTTGCTGAAGCTGATGTCCCAGCTGGTCCCATAAACGCTTGATTGGCGATAAATCTGATGACCGGGCAGGTCAAGAAAGTGTTGCAATCTGGTTGAGACATTCCAGGGAAACTCTTGGGTGTGTATGGGCAAGCATTATCCTGCTAAGCACCTGAAAATGGTCCAGGAAGAGACAGGTGTGTAGTGAAGGTGCTGCCTGTGTCTGAATGGTGGCCAATGAAACTGTGGGAGCTGTTCTCACTACTGGTGGTCTGTCTGGGCCGTCTGGAGCCTGTTTGCCATGTGTGTAAGCCCGCATGGAGCCATTGCTCCCAACACCACCTAGCAGTTAAGCCAGAACAGCCTAGATGGCGGACAATTCGTCAAAACCACCATCCTGCTTCTCTCAGTCCCATGATGCACCCCCTCTTAGTTTTTCAACTGGGCAAAATGTTTTTGAGTGCATCATAAAGGCATGTCTAGCAGTCAGCAGTCTCTCAGCAAGAGGTACACTACCCAAAAGTAGAGAGCCTTTTTAGAAGACAGTGAGGGAGGCACTTTTACGTCCTTATGTGGCAAGACCCAGTGTCTAATCAGACCACACCTGTAATCGTTTACATATCTGCCTGAGACATAACTGCATTCCAAGTTTTGCAGCAATCCGATATATCTATCTGGGTGCATTATTTTATTTTGTCAATGAATATAGTTGTATATGAAAGTATGAAGAGTGATTCAAATGTCAGAGCATGGTAGGGATTTCCCCAAAATAATTAATGCAAATATTCTTCCACTATTAAGGTATAAAGTATTTTATAACTATTTAAGATTTTTTAATTCATATTTTTGAAACAGTCATATGAAGTAACTGGTTCCACTATTTGTACAAGGTGTTGATGGAAATAATGTGCATTACCATGCCCTTGTCTGTCCAAGTTAAAGAAATTTAATTTTGTGTTAAAGTAATTTGTGTTGCTAGTTCCCATTTATCATTGTTAGGTCATTTTATTTGTGGATAAAAATGACATGTAAAAATTCATACAATTTCATTGTGATATCAAATTATATTGACTGAATGCAGTTTATGGTTTAATTCATTGTCCATTTAAACTGAAGGACAAATACAGATAAACTAGAGATATTCCCTATCCTAACGCTTGATAATTACTGCATATCATTTGATTTATGTGTATGTTGTGTTGTGTTTTATCAGTCTGACAGACGTTTTTCAATAAGGCAAGAGACATGATGTACTTCAAAACGGCTTATCCAGATCCAAGGCTACCTGACGTAAGTCCATAGAAATAATTTGTAATGCATTTTTATAAATCTTCCATGGTTGTTCTGTAAACACCTATTCAGAATTTTCAGGAATATGGTCAAGAGTAAGAATTTTTTATTTGTCTACACACAACAGTCATATTACAGTATATAACATGCCTGTGAAATGCTTACATGACACTCCGTATCTAATAAAGTTGGATAGGATATGTTCAACTATATACATAGAGATACAAAAATAGTATACCAAAAAAGTAACCTATTTACAATTCATACAATTCAATTCTAATTTTGCAAATACAACTGCAGTACACTGATACGTGGTATTGTGCAAATGAAGACATTTGTAAAAGTATGTAAAGTGTGGGTAGCCACTTATATACCCTCGGTTAGTGTTCGGGTTCATGACGAACGGTCAGGTGTTCAAGTATGGAGGCCTCGTGGTGAGCGCTTCGATCCTGTTACACACTGCCCCAAATGCTGGCGTGGGGATGAGGACCCTACAGGCCAGCTACAGCATCTGTGGGCAAATTTACAGCATTTTAGTTAGATTTATCTCGGGATACACATTGGGAACCTGTTTGCCTCCATGGCCCAACTGAATCCTCCCCTTGTATTCAGGCTAGAGGTAGCCTAACAGTTTAACTAGATCCTCCTTTCAATTGTACAGTTTCCCCCACTAAACCAGGGTCCATGTCAAGGTCTCAGAGATGTTCCGAGGGACTCCAAGATCCTGTAGCTGCTCATCTCTCGCGAAAAAATCCATGACTTTTAGTTATGTGCTGGGTTCACAGCCTCTCCATCCTGAAAAATCCACAACCATCTCCTTAGTTCCCTGGAGACATTCAGCTCCAGGAGTTCGGCATCACTCATGATGACAGGAGCTCCACTCGTCCCAGTTTGTCTCGTTGTTAGTGAGATCAGTTCCTACCACCACTGTGCATCAGCAAATTTAACAACCGCGCCTACGCTATTGTCGCGGGGTAGTGGCTTCTTTTGAGACGCAAGTATCATGGTCCTTCTTGTTCTGTCTAGTTGGAGATTTGTCGGTTGTGTTGCAGACCACGCCCGCAGTACTCTCAGCTCGCTGTGTGGTCTCGTCCACCGGCCACGTTCGTTGCGACCCGCGCTACCTCCTTCTGGTCTTGGGTAGAGGTGTGATTGAGGACATTTGGCGGGGCATCTAGAAAACAACAGACTTGGGCCAGAGAAAGATGAAAACACTTAGGCTATGCTGGTCAGCCCATGATTCTTAACACACTTCCCAGGTTTTCCATCGGGGCAACAACCTGCCTACTGGTTTATACGTCTCAGAGCTTTCCTTACGTCATGAAACAATGCCCCGAGGAGTGAGAGTGTTGGAGCGGTCCCTCACTGGTCTAATCACATACTGCAGTTGTACTAGCGCTTACAATGACATGGCTCTTATAGTGCTATAAGTAGTTAGGGGACGTGGTGGCGTAGCGGTAAGGTACTGGACTATATGAACCAGAAGGTCCAGGGTTCAGATTCCACCTTAGCCATGCTTGCCTCTGAGTCTTTGCAGCAAGACCCCTTAAACTATATTGTTTGGATTGTAAAAAATTATTAATCAATTGCAAGTCCCTCTGGAAAAGGGCGTCTGCTAAGTGACATAATTGTAAATGTATTAGGACTCTCACTATTGATCAAAGGTCTTTACCAATACTACAGTGTGGACTATATATTTTTTTGAATGTGCAGTCCCCACCAAACTTCCTCCGGGCCTCTGCATTAGCTGAGCATGTAAAGCCAATGGTTGTCATCCCAGAAAATGAGGAGCCTGAGGAGCAGGAAGATGATGACCCTGAACCATTAATAGATGTGAGTGAGGCTTCTCTTTCCAGTGTGGCTTCCCAACCACAGGTGAGAATTTCATCATAAGCACAGTAAAACATAGAAAGAGGAAGTCAGATTACCACTCATAGAATAGCCTCTTTTTCTGCATTTTTGACTTTTTCTTATTTTGCCTTTTAAACCATTATAAGACTGTTATGCACTGAAAATTGTGAACCCTTTAGAATTTTCTTTATTTCCTCAATAAATAAATGACCAAGAGTAATTGTCTCAGTTGTTGAACTGGGTTCTCTTTACCTACTTTTAGGACTTGTGTGAAATTTGATGATATGTTAGGCCATTTTTATGCAGAACTATAGAACATTCTAAAGGGTTCAAAAACTTTTAACCACCACTGTACGAAGGTACTATGTAAAGAAGAAGTTAATAAAAAGTCATGCATGGCATATGAAATACATGTGCATCTGTGTCTGTGCTGGTTATTAGCTAGGTAATAAATCCGAGACACCTTTCTACAGCTGTATGCTAAGCTTTAATTTCCTTTATTCTGGACAGGTTGACATATTTGATCAGACTTTTGGGCCACCTAATAATGGCTTTGATGACAGGTAATTTGCCATTTGTCATAAACAATGTCAGTGTACCCTGAGCCCTTTCATGTGTCTTTTCTAAATGTCCTTGTTTCATCTGAATCACAGGGATCTCCAAATTAACAGCTTAAAGCAAGAAATTGAATTACTGAGAGCAGAACTTGAGAAGATTAAAGCTGAGGTAAGGAAAAACATTTGTGCAACTTTATTATCTTGTGTAATAGTTGTCTCTGGTACAGTCTATACACGTGTAACAACTCTCAATTTGTTCTCAAATAAAATTATGAAATGTGAAGCGATGTGTACGAAGAAGTTTAGAACTTAAACTAAAGACTAAAATCTCTGCTCTAGTTGAGCAAGCCTGAGGCAACATTGGCAAATAAAAACTCCCCAAACGTTACATGGAAGAAACCTTGGGAGGACCAAGACTTAAATATTGACCCAACCTCCTTGCAGATGCTGTGTAGTTATAGATCCCCCCCACAGTTTTCTCATACCTCTAGAATGACCTTCATACCACTTAAAGGATGCCCAGCCCGCAATACTGCACCAGATCCAGTCACTAATCTGTGTAATGGCATATAATGCAGACTTCACTCAGTGATGTGCAAGGTGGGGTCTATACTTTGATTCTATATTTTTACAGTCATAATAATTGTCAGTTTTTTCCAAATTCTTATATATTCTTTAGCAAAAAATAGTTGTTGCAGTTGTTGGAATTGAATGAAACTTTGAGTGCGTGCACTTATATATATATATAAGTGATTACAATATTAGAGTGAAAGGATAAGTTTACTGTACAATTGAAAGGAGGTAGTAGTACCCTGTTGGGCCACCTTTAGCCTGGATACAAGATGAGATACGATTGGTCATTGGAGGCATACAGGTTCCGTATGATATCCTGCGGCACATTTGCTCACGTTTATTGCAGCTGGGTTTATATATCCTGCACACTCGTAGGTTGTTGAAGCTGGCATCCCAGTTGGTCCCCATAAATGCTTGATTGGCAATAAATCTGGCAGGCCAAGGAAGTGTTGTCATTTGTCAGAGACATTTCTGGGTAACCCTTGATGTGTGTGCGCGCATTATAAGGATGAACAATGCCAGTTGAGAGGCAACACATGTGGCCTCAGAATGTCCTGCACATATTGCTGAATTGTTAGTGTCCCTCGTATCACTACTATGCGTGACCAAATGACATATGTGATGGCTCCAAAGAACATCACACCAGCAGGTGGGGCAGTGTGTCACTCCTCAGCAAAGGCAGGATTGAAGCACTCACCACCAGACCTTGTACTCAAATCCGACTGTTGTTGGATCCAAATCAGAACCTGGATACGTTTCCAGTCCATAGCAGTCACAGTTTCTTGTTCACAATGCCACTGCATATGAAGGCGACACTGGCTGACTGTCAATGGCAGGACACGTATTGGGCCAGAGATGTGTAATGAAGAGACAGGGGTGTGTAGTGAAGGTGCCACCTTTGTGGATGGTGGACAACAAACTGGGAGCTGCTTGGGAGCTCCTCTGTACTTGGGGTCTGTCTGGTCCATCCGAAGGCTCTTCACCATGTGTGTGTGCCCTCATGGAACCACTCTTCCCAACACCTGACAGCTAGGTCAGAAGGCCTAGATGTCAGGCAGTTAATCAAAACGACCATCCAGCTTCTCTCAGTCTAATGATGTGCTCCCTCTAAAAGTTCTGCTGGGCACAATGTCTTTAAGTGCATCGTAGAGGTAGGGTAGGGTACTTGTAACCTTACACTGAAACAAGGTAACCTTACAATTTAAAATAAAACAATAAATACAATAAAGCAATTTGTAAGATATGACTTGTCTGTAAGGGACCTAACATGTTTAAACAAAAATTAATCACAAAGACAAGACTCGTCATTTTGCCATGCTCACTGGCAGATAATTATAGCAGTAATATTATTATAACAGTATTTCCACTTGACAATAATGGTTTAGAGAACCTGCAAGAGTAAACAACTAATTCAAGCATATAATACTGCACATAATGGGGCGCTGAGCTTTATTCTGAGTTGTAACGTTTAGCTCATCCCTTAACCATAACATCTACAGCAAATGAGAATGCAAAGCGACATGCATGAATCCCTGCTACACTGATTTTTGTGTTTGTTTTATCAAATCTTTCACAGCTTAAATTTCAGAGCAAACCAGATGTAATTCAATCATGGGTTATCAATTTAATCTCCATCTATTTGTGTTTTGGATAAGCTGCTGTTGATTTTTTTCACATATAGTTCTTATAGTACTACATAATGGCGATATGCATATTTTTACATTATTTAATTTGAACTATCACTAAAAGACTTATTAGATTAGATTAATTAGTTTCATTCTTACATTGATAATCTACGCCACCCAATGAGTTGGTTCCCTTTTGAGTCGTGGTCCTCCCAATGTTTCTTCCTCATAAATGTTTATGGAGTTTTTTCCTGGCCACTGTTGCACTAGGTTGCTCAATTTGGGATTGGCCGTAGATCTTAGAAGAGATTCTAAAATTGGTAAAGTTGCTTTGAGACAATGCTCCATTGTAAAAGCATTAATTAACCCAATAAAATATGACTTGACTTTTGGCTTTATCTGGATAACATTCCTCTGTCCTTGATTTGTTTGCTGTTGTAACCAATAATGCACTGAAAAATTTCTACTATCTTTCATTCCATTGTAAAGCCCCTTGGTGGGGCCTAACCACCAGCACAGTAGTTTCACTTTCTTGCCCTCTTCCTATCTAGGCTCAGCGCTATATCACTCAACTGAATCTCAAATTAACAGTCCGTGAGGGCAGAACTGGAAGAACAGAGAGTGCAGAGCAGCGTCCCTATAGAGAATAACAGCTACGTATGGAACTGGAGGCTACTCAACGCTCAATGTAAGAACATGAGAAGCGTGCAATTTACAATTGTGGAGGCAGAGAGTGGTTTATGCATGCTTTATAATACATTTGCCCAGACTGCCCACTTTAACACACCCATCTGAGCCACAGAAGGTAATTTTGTGTGGGTTCAGCTAACTGATTTGTGTGGGTTTTTGTACTGTACTTTGGTAGGTGCTTGTGGAAGTTCTGGTTTGAATGTTTTTTTTCTGGTCAACTTAATTTTATTTGTAAATAAACATACATTCCTGCATTTCAGGCCTGTAACACATTCCAAATAATGCTGGGACAGGGGCAATTTAGAGCTAGTAATGAGGTTAAAAAAACACTAAATAGTGATGTGATTTCAAACAGGTAATGTCAACAAGTGCTAATTATAATCATGATTTAGCACAAAAACTGTATCCATGAAAGGCTGAGTTTTGAGTAAATGGGCAGAGGATCTCCTGTTTATCAAATATTTCAGTCCTAACTGTTTCTGATTTGGCTTATTTTGCATTGTCTTGTTGAAAAATATTCTAACGTCCCTGGAAAAAATATGATTCTTGAAGGCAGCATAATATTGCTTTAAAATCTCATTGTACTGTTTTGTTGCTGCATCTGGCCAGGACGGCTTCCATCATTGATGCGAAAAAACCAAATGAATTCGACTTATTCAGAGAATTTCTACATGAAAATGTCAGGACATCTGTCCGTTAACTGACTGAACTCAAGAGAAGGTGGGTCATGCAGCAAGACACGACCCTAAGCACACAAGTCGTTCTACCAAAGAATGGTTAAAAGAAGAATAAAGTCATTTTTGGAATGCCAAGTCAAGTCCTGAACCTTAATAAAATCGATGTTGCTGGAAGGACCTGAAGCGAGCAGTTAATGTGAGGGAACCCACCAACATCCCATATCTGAAGCTGGTTCTGTACGGAGGACTGGGCTAAAATTCCTCCAAGCCGGTGTGCAGGACTGATCACCAGCTACAGAAACGTTTTAGTTTGCCAGTTATTGCTGCACAGTGGGGTCACACCAGATACTGAAAGCAAAGGTTCACAGTTCCATATTTTTTGTCACTCACTATATGAATATTGGGTCATTTCTTCTCAATAAATAAATGACCAAGGTATAATATTTTTGTCTCACTAAAAATAGAAATTTCTAAAGGGGTTCATAAACTTGCGAGTCATCGTATTATTATTATTATATTTTTTTAAACCTCATTATTCTAATCCCTACATTGCCCTCTTTCAACTTTTTTGGAATGTGTTGCAGGCCTGAATGATGCCCTTAACAAAGAAATTAAGTTGACCAGAAAAAACAAAATATCTGGGGTTCATACAGTCTGTAATGAAAATTTGCATTTTCCATACCATCCCAACTTTTCCTAATTTGGGTTGTATCTTTCCATGTAATCAAAAGTCAATTCTGTGTAAAAGCATTGTGGCATCTAACTTTTTGTCCTTACCTTTTCTAAATTCAGCCAAACTGACGCAGATCGGTGAAAAGCATATCATTAACCAGTACTGAAAACCAACATTGTATAATTTGTGCAAATTACATGTCCAAGGAGCCATGCAGATATGTAAATGAGATATACTATATGTAGAACAGAACCCTGTGGAAAAGGTTAGTGCACTGTTAGGATCTGACAAATTGACATATTAGCTATGGTCTGCAATATAAACAATGCACCAGGCAAAATCCTGTCTGTCTAAACTATGGGTGACTTCAAAGTTGACCAATAACATGTTATGGTCAATAGTTCAAAACATAGCACTAAAGTCTAATATAAGCAACATAAAAAATAATGATCATCCAAAGCAGGTAGAAGGTCACTGCCCTGCCTCTGATTCTGTACTATGAATCATCTGAAAACTGGACTGAAATACATGTTGGAATGTTTCTATTACTCAATAAAAGGGGCATCATTTTGGCAACAATATTTCCCTGTAGTCTTCAAACTGAAAATTACAACCTGAGGGTGTTTTACCAGCAACCTAGAGATACTCATTGTAATGGCCCTCTGTCTCAATAAATCATTCATGTTTTGCCTCATACAACAATGTCTTTAATCAAAATCATACAGAGTTAATTGCTTTACAGAAAGGTCAGCTACAGAGTTGCTGCTATAACAAGCTGAAGGAGAAGCATGCTGAGCTTGTAGCCCCCTGCAGAACTCATTAAGGTATGCCTATTTTTCCTTGCATGTGTGTGCATTTTTTTGGCATACTGCAATGGGTGAAGTGATTGATGAGTGAGTGAGTGAGTGAGTGGTGAGTGGATGAGTGGAGTGAGTGAGTGAGTGAGTTGGAGTGAGGTGAGTGAGTGAGGAGTGAGTGAATTGAGTGAGTGAGTGAGTGAGTGAGTTAGTGAGTGTTTATTGAGTGAGTGAGTGAGCATGGTGTGTGCGGGTTTTTGGGTAAAAATCACCAAGTGTTTCATAAACAAAATTAAGTTTCTCTGTACCTTGCAGAGCGCTGACCAGTGAGGATGTTTGTCATCCACTCAGCAACTCAAGAGGAGTAGCCAGAACAACAGCAGTTAGCCTTCGAAGTGGAGAGGGTCAAGCAGGAGTCTGATATGAAGTCTTGCTACAAATCTTCTACACAGTTGAAGTCAAACATATTGGACCAGCCAGCTAAATAATTCTCTCTCACTGCCCATGATGCTAATGCACTGTAATATTTGTGGTTTATGTTTAGTTGGAGGACGTCAAAAATTTGAAGTGGATCAACTAAGAAGAGAGTTGGAGGAGAAGAGTGGAGATATCCAAAAATATGGGCACACTACAGGTTCTGAAAAGTGTTTATCGAATTTTGTTTAAAAAGCTTTAAAAAGTTATATATAAACCTTAACATGTTCAATCTCACATCACCTGTAGACCACTGAGCAACTGAACTCTTCCATGAGCTCACTGCAGATGGAAAAGGAGCGTCTGATGCGATGTGTGAGTGAGAAGGAGGCTGAGCTATCCTCTCTGAGACAGGTAGCACAGCAGAAGGAGTCATGCCTCCAGGTGGAGAGAGAAAAGAGCAATAGGGAGCTCTCACAACTCCAGGGCAAGCTGAAAGAGAAGGTAGGCTCTTCCTGGAACTATGCCTGTAATAATTCAGCACAACTGTAATTACATTTTGACTTTCAGATCTGAATAGAGGTTTGGGATCAGTGGTTCTTGGAGTGCTTGTAACTGTTATTAAGTTGTTAATATTTTATAAACCCAGTTACAGTTAAATAATGATTAGAGACTTGGTGTACATTTTAATTGCTGAATTTACCGTATTTTCCGGGCTATTTTTTTTTTTTTTTTTTTTTTTTTTTTGTTTCTTTTTTGGATTCTAATAAAGGGTTATAAGGCGCAATATCAATGATCGGCTCTAACGTATATTTTCATACATAAAGCGCACCGGGTTATAAGACGCATGAAATGAAACAAAACTCTTAAGTTCCGTCGGAAGCTCAGTTTGGTCTTTACCTGGTGCAGGGAGTCTTCTTGCTTCCTCCACTTCCGTATCATTGATTCGTTAATGTTGAATTCTCTCACAGCTGCTCTATGTCCATGTTGTACTGCGTGACCGATAGCGTTGTGTTTGAAATCCGCTTCGAAAATGAATGAATGAATGCACGTACCCTAATGCTGAAGCACATACCGTATTACTCCGCTATGCTGCGCACTACGGTGGCCGTGAGCTTCGTAACTTACCAAGGTCGTGCTAAAACATTTTGACAGATTTATGAGCGCCGTGTACCATCTACAATCGGTTCTAGGTCAGAAAGCACAACCAGAATTAATTCATACATTAGACGCACCGCATTGTTAGGCGCACTGTCGATTTTTGAGAAAGTTAAAGGATTTTAAGTGCGCCTTATGGTCCGAAAAATACGGTAATTCAAAACTGCAGTTCGTCAGATTTTATTACATTATCTTGAACACTGCTGTACATTCTACAGGATCAGTGACTTTTAGATTCTGGATTCAAATGTACAGTGGCACCTCGGTACTCATCGGTAGTTTGTTCCGGAAGGCACGTCGAGTACCGAAAATGACGAGTACAGAGAGAATTTCTTCCCATAATTTTTTCCAAGAACGTAAATTGAATTAATTTGTTGCAGACCCCCAGAAAATCCACACTTGTTAAAGCATTATGTGCATAAAGAGAGTTGATTGCATACTTAAACACTATATTTACACAAAAAAACAATAATTAGACTTAAAAAATTTAAATTTAACTTCTGACCACATACCACTCTCATTTCATATATTCTGTATATCTTTTTGTTGCGAAGTGGTTGAGTGCCGAGATATGATTATAGTTAAGAGACATCTTTGTGTCATATATCAAAATATGACAATTATGTGTACATTTGAGAAAAGTATCTTGAGTATTTGAGAAAATCTTCTATTAATCCAAGATTTTATGAACCAGTATTCAGATTTGTCCAGCCTTGTTGCAAAATTTAGCCAAAGAGAAAGAAACTTTCAAAGTGTTGTAAGATAAGAAGTTAAGTAGAAGCCAACATTGTATAGTTTGTGCAAATACATGTCCAGTTATGACATTTACATAGCCAAACATTTAAAAGCATTTACTTTTACTTCATTGTAGACACTTTGAACAGTTGTTATGCACAGGTACATCTGCATCTAGAAACTAATCTCATGTTTCTGAATAATTGAGCCTAGTGGCAGCATGTACAGAGTAAAATAATAGCAGGCCCAGCACAGACCCCTAAGGCACACTGTACTTAATTTTTGAAAGCCAGGAGAGTAGATTATTTACATTAACTAACTGGTACCAGTCGGTCATATAGGATATAAACCAAGAAAACCCCTTAATTCTAATCTGTTTAGTAAGATATCATGATCTATAGTGTCAAATGCTGCACTTGGATCTAATAGAACAAGAAAGGAAACACATCCATTATCTGAGAACATTAATAAATCATTTAGTACCATAATTAAAGCTGTTTCAGTACTATGTTGGGGCCTAAATCCTGACTGAAATGTTTCATAAGTACCATTACTTTGGAGGTAACGTCACAGCTGCTGTAAAACAAGTTTTTCTAAATTTTTGGAGAGGAAAGGTAGATTTGAAATTGGTCTATGATTCTATAATTAGACAGCACACTAGGGGCTACCAGCAGACAGTTGGTTATGCCTGACTGTCTGCTGTAAACCCCGGCTTGGGATACTCAGCCTCTAACTAACCCTGCCATAACACTATGAGCAGTGTTTCAGGAGATGAGAGCAACACCTTCTCGAGTGGGATGGACACTGTCCCTTCTTAAAAGGCCAGACTTCAACCCTCAAAGGTTGTCCAATTGTCTATGAAGCCCAGATTGTTTTCAGAACACATCTCCTGAAACAGGCAGCAGTTCAGTGACCATAACCTGATGTAGGCTTGGTTGCCCTGCAGCATTGGGACTGGGCGAGAGCACACTACTGCATCGGATATTGCCTTCACAACTTTAAACATCTTTACAAAATGAGCCTTAATCACCTCTGACTGGCGAAGGTGTATATAATTTACTTCTATGTGAACGATTTTCCTAGAGAATCTATGACTATGGAGCTCTCTAAGTCTCCTTATAATGTTCAGCACTCTGGCCCCCAGGAGAGAAGTGTCGCAATATAGTCACCTATGACCAGAGCTTGTTAAACAGGCTGTTCAGTGGGTGTTTTACTGAGGGGGGCAAGCATGTTTGACCCTTGAACAGGTAAAGAGTGGCACTCTGGTGGGCTAGCCTTAGGGTTACGACTATGTCACCAAACCATCACCCACTTGCTCTGCTGCAAGGATACTGCCAGAGCAGGGGCTGTGGCATCCAAATCTCCTAAGCTAGAAGCTGAGCTAGCTTCATCTAATATCTAGACCAAAGATGAAATTGCCAGGGTCTGTCATTGTATGATATTGTGTATGTGCCTTTGGCAAAGGTAATTAACAGCAGCATTTTTATGGCAGCATTAATGCAAAAAAGTATATTGAGAAAAAATGCTGTCTTCAAGACTACATATTTTCCAGGGATGTCCATACAGTTTTCAACAAGACAATGCAAAGCCACATTCTGCACACATTACAGGGGCATGACTGTGGAAGAAGAGTGTGTGGGTACTGGAGTTGTCTGCCTGCAGTCCTGACCCTATCCCCAGTAGAGATTGTGTGGAGAATTTTGAAATTAAAAATGTGACGACAGCCCTGTCCTATTTCACACCTTAAGTATTAAAAATAACACCTGAAACACTTAATCACTTGGTATCCTTGGTGTCAAAACGTATGTAACGTATGTATCCTTGGTGTCAAAAGTGCTGTGAGAAGGAATGGCAAAACGACAAAGTTGTAAATGCTCTACTGTCTCAACTTTTTTGGGACTGTGTTGCAGGCCTGAAATATCTGTTGTATTGGTATCTCACAATAGGAGATCTGCACAGTCCCCAGGCATGTTTCACCCCAAATTGCAGTTTGTTTGACTATTGTTATTGTTCCTTACCATACCTGGGCACAGTATTCCGAACCATTCTCGGGCATGATTGAAGAGATGGGCTCGAGCACAGTTTAGTTGGAGCTGTTTCGTGCTAGAGTATGAAACACCACGTCAGCTACCTCTGTAAAATGCTCCTTACACATGCAACATGAGTAGAAAATTGCTTCCTGCATAACCGATAATCTCTTATAAGGAGTATGAGGGCTGTGTGTCAGCTCACCCAAAATGGCAAAAAAAAAAGTCCCAAAATCAGTAAAACCATGAAACTGTGCAAGCGCAACTTTTTTCCAACAAAACTTGTGTGGTGATTACTTAAGCTTGTTTGGGTGCAGATCACTTAAAGTGCAATGTGAGCACAGGCAAGTGAGAGAGAGTGGGGCATTGGGACAATCGCACTTTGGCACAGTACAAGACAATTGGGCATAGTGTGAATACGCCCTTAGTCACATTCTACAACCTTACCTTCTTTTTGTAACACTGCTGCTGTTGATCCTCTGCCCTTCTCTACTCATATTTAATCTTCCTCTCTTTCCTTTCCTCTTCCTCTCTGTTTCTCTTCATACTTTGTTTGTCTCTTTTACTCTGTTCCCTGATGTTCCCTAGTGTTTGGAAAATGCGTGTCTCAATTGTTCCGATGTTCCCCACATATATGGAATCACCACTGGTTTTTACTTTTACTGTGGTTGTTCTTCTCCTATCTTTGATCTGCTGGAGCACTTTGGTGTCTTACCGGCTTTGGCAATGGCCCAGTTAGGATAACCGCTTTTACCCAGGGCCTGCTTGATGTGAGATTTCACTCCATCCTTGGCAGCTGTGTGAGTGGGGATGCTGGTACAATGACCTCTCTCTTCATATGCGTTCCAGTTGCTGAGGCAGTAGAGATAGTACATAGAAGAGCTACTTCATCAGGTCAGGACTCCGCTGTTTACACCCACATACAGGCCAGTGGTGACTATTCTAATGACGATGTGCAAATCCTTGATAGGGAGGAACGCACGTTGGGACACGGAGTAAAAGACGCCATTTTTGTATAAAAAGAATGTCCATTCCTGAACCTAGGAGGGGGACCTCAGAGTACACCTCTCACCATTTTACAAAACCGTAATCGCAGCTATTCCCAAATCTTGTGTGAATGACACAATGAACTGATTCAACTTTTGGGATTTTCTCACTGGATAATTGAGCATGCATCAAGACGATTAGAGGATGATTATCACAAACTATGCAACAACAGAGGACAGATGAGCTACTGTCTCTGACTTGAGCAACGTAGTAGATATAACTAATAGAGTGGACAGTGAGTGAGCACTATGTTTAAAAACTCCAGCAGCACTGGCAGATGAACCGGCAACAGGGGATGAAATGCTGCACTTTAAATATAGCACACATGATAAGACTTAACAGATCAGGTGCGCTCAGTTGTCAACAGAGCAGGCAATGGCGGTGCAGAGCCAATTCCTGAGCGAGCCAGCAGATGGAGTGTAGAGGAGCGCACGCTTTCACACCCAGCACACACACAGACGATGAAAGACGCAGACATACCAATTTACCTAACAATAAATTTTTACTAAGGACAAAAATGGCTGTTCCAGCTGTACATTGGGATGAAAGTTTTGGTATCAAATAGATGATTTTGGTGCTAGATGCATATTTGAGTACTGTGCTCTTTTAACAATGGTAGCATCATCACTGGCAGTTCAGTCTCAACAACTGATTCATCCTGATATTGATTAAAGTGGAATTACAGTGGTTGATCCATCCTGCTCAACAACTTTCAGTAACACCTTAGTGTAAAACTTAACAATGAAAACAAAGTTACCTACATTGATAGAATGTACATTGATGTTCAGAAGCTTGGAATCACAAAGAAATAACTTTGTTTTAATTGACTAATAGAACTTTATTGATCTCAAAGGAAAATTCAGGAATTGATACCATTTAGCAAGGTGAATTGAAACAGAAATGGACAATACATCAGTGTTGTGACTTTTGTTTCATAGGGTTCTGGTTATCAAAATTTCTGCTTATCATTCGTTCATCAAAGCATACCAGATTTGCAGTGGTTACAGCTTTGCAGATGTTGGGCCTTCAGTCAGTATTTGAAAACATTCAGTGGAGGTTTTGACACTGGAGCAGCTGGCATTCCTGAACTTCCTCTAAAGTTCATCCTGCAGTCAATCACTGTCAAATATCTGTGTTTATTTTCCTATTCTAACCTTTTTTTAATTATTTGCCAGTTTCCATGGTGGCTTTGCTTTTAAGCATAGGCTAGAATCCCTGAGTGATTTTTTCTGTTTCAGATGACACTGGTATTTGGAGTATACTGTTTAAGGAAGCAGCCAACTGAGGACCTGTAAAGCGTCTGTTTCTCTACATTTCTCTACTATGTCACTTGTTCATCTGAGCCTCCTCCTTCTTTTTCTGTTCTGGTTAGTGGCAGTTTGGCCTCCTCTCTCACGACTGTAGGGGACAAATTTGTATGAATCATTTGCATCCCTAGGGAAGATAGTATAGTCTTTTTAAGTAACAGAGTAACAGGTTTCAGGTGTACTGTAACCATTTGCTCTTGGGAAACTGAAGTAATGGCTGCTGAAAACGGAGGTTTGCACTCGTATAGATTACACAGGAGTAATTTCAAGGAGTAACAGTCGTACACCATGATGTTTTAGCTATATTGTTAAACTAATGCTGCGGTGCTTTGATTAAAATTGTATTCTTTAAATTACATTTCTTACTGATTCCAATCTTTTGAACTGTACTAAGAGCAGCAGTGTTAGCCATTTAATATGGTAATTGGGAATATTTAAATATGAATTTAATTTATTCTAAAATAAATGCAAAAATATTACGTAATTAAAAATATTAAGTAATTCTCATCTGTGCTCGTGTTGCATCTTTTGTGATGTGATTATTACATTTGCAGAAGATGCAGTGTCTATGCTGGCACATTGATCATCTCTAATCTGTTGCACAGCACAGACTTGCATTGTACACTTGTGTGTCTGGAAGGTTATCCATAATTATTTATATTGTTGAGACAAAGGAACTAAAATGTTAACATGTGGTTTGTAATGTACTATTGGGTAGTCATAGACTTGGTTGGTTATTAACAGTCACTTGCTATCATCAGAATCTCTGTCATATCTCACTCACTCAGTCACTCACTCGTTGTGTGTGTGTGTGTGTGTGTGTGTGTGTGTGTGTGTGTGTGTGTGCATGTGTGCATGTGTAGCTGAATCATCAGGAGCAGCTGCAAAAGAGGTTTTTGGATGAACAGTTCGCTCTGTTGCAAGGCACTATAACTGAGGCAGAAATCATCATTCAGGATGCTGTGGCCAAAGTGGATGATCCTTTGCATGTCCGCTGCACAAGCTCTCCAGGTACAAGACCTGCACCCCAAGCAGATCCTAAGCACTTTACTTAGAACCTGTATAAAGATGTTTTGTAAGGAAATTAAATGAAAGCTAATTTATTTTAAATTTGAATTAAATATTACATTCATTAGTATTACAAGTCCTAAGACTAGATCAAGAAAACCAAATTAAACAAAAAGGACAATTTACATAGCTATTATATGTTGTCATTTTTTTATTGTGCAAAAAGATCCCATATATATCTGTGAGTATCAAAAGTATGTGAACATCTTGGATTAGCAGTTAATTTGAGGGTTAATTTAGAGTCAGGGGATTTCAATCAGTGGGATGGTAATCAGTTGTGAGTTGGTAAGTTTATAAAACTGTGTCTGTCTCTACCAGTCTACAGTCAGAAAAAATGAACAAATGGAGAAAATTCAAGTCCATTGTTAGCCTCCCCATGAGTGGTCAATTGTCATTCCAGGAGCCAGGGCTGTAATACTCTATAAGGAGACAATGGAATCCAGAGTAACTTCAAAGCAACTAAAGGCCTTTCTCACATTGGTTATTGTCATGAGTCCACCATTAGGATAACAGTGAACAATATTGATGTGCCTTACAGAGTTGCAATACCTCTGCTCTCCACTGCAGTTTGCTAGAGATCATGTGTACAAGCCAGAAAGCTATTGGAAAAAACACTTTGTGGATGGATGAGACCGAATTAGCATTCAGAATAGCGCATCAGCATGTCAATTGTGTGCCATATGCTTTATAGGCCAAGGGTATCCTGTCAGTAGGATTAAAGTGCCACCTACCAACTGCTCTGAAAAAAAAATATGTAAATGAAAACTTGGCAGCTTAGTGGCCGCGTACACCCATTTCATCCCGCTGGCAAGACATTTGTCCCACTTTTAGGAATGGTGAGGGCGAGAGCTGAGGTTGGCATGATATCGGGGTTAGATGAAGAATCAGCACTGGAAACAGGAAATTTGCTCACAATGCAGATCTTTATTAATAGTCAATGTCACAGACAAAATTACCTACCTTGATAAGGACTGTTTACCGGTCAGTCTGAGGGGAAGTTCAAAGAAACACAGCCCAACCCATGCTCACACGCAGCCTGCCAGCTCATGGTAGGTACAAGCGATAACTTTCCAATACATAAAATAGCACATAAACACACAGGACACACATTAGGAGCTGTTTTATCAAACACATAAGACGCCATGAACACAAAACAGTACACACGGACACACACAAACCCCAAAATAAAGAGCTGCTAATTTGCATATTGGAGCCAGGAAGGTCCATGGGGAAGTCATCAGCACTACACAGCCCTCCAGGCAAGCCCTCCCTGAAGCCATCCCCTGCAAGACCCAGCTCCCAAAACCAGCGACTCGATGGCCACCCACAAAAACAACAACCAAAAGAAAATATAAACCGACTCCCGCACGTTCGCAGAAAAATGTTCCATGAGACTGTCAGCCATTGTGGCCGCTCTCTGAACAAGAATCGCGTGGTGTAAGTGTGTAGATGTGGTGAAAGAGTCCAAAGCGATGATGGTGCAACATTTACCACAATCTGTCTCAGGGAATGGACCCCAAATAGTTTTGATGTCTTCAACATTAATATTAAATGTAGAAAATAATAAAAATAAAGAAAAAACATTGAATGAGTCCAAGATGTGTCCAGTGTTTACCGGTAATATTGGGTCTGTGGGGGTGGGAGTGTGTGTGAATTAGAGTGAGTTACAATTTAGAATTTTCTATATTTTTGCATAATTACCTAAAATATCATCAGATTTTCACAGAAGTCTTAAAAGTAGATAAAGAGAACCCAGTTAAACAAATGAGACAAAAATATTATACTTTGCCATTTTATACATTTTTGAGCAAAAACTGCCGCTGATCCAATATTACATTATAGTGAGTGGCCAAAAAGTATGTGAATCTCTAGGATTAGCAAAGTTAATTTGAAGGTAAATTAGTCAGGTGTGTTTTCAATCAATGGGATGACAATCAGGTGTGAGTGGGTACCTGGTTTTTATTAAAGAACAGGGATCTATCAAGTCTGGCTCTTCACAACATGTTTGTGGAAGTGTATCATGGTATTCATGGATGTGCCTGTTTTGCTCATCTGGGTACGTCATTGATTTCCCCGTCCCTTTCTTTCATTTGCCTGTCCCCTCCCCCTTTTTTCCCTCCTTCCCTCCTTTTTCTCTCCGAAAGGTATCATGGTATCATGATTGTGCCTGTTTTTGCTGCATCTGGGACTTCATTGACTGGAACAATGAATTCTGATGATATCAGAGAATTCTAAAGGAAAAAATTCAGGACACATCTGTCCATGAACTGAATCTTCAAGAGAAGGGGGGGTGGGTCATGCAGACAAGACAACGGACCCTAAGCACACCAAAGTCGTTCTACCAAAGACATGGTTAAAGAAGGAATAAAGTTAATGTTTTGGAAATGGCCAAGTCAAAGTCACCTGAACCTTAATTTCCAATGGAAATGTTGTGGAAGGACCCGAAGTGAGCAGTTAATGTGAGGAAAAAACCCACCAACATCCCAGAGCTGAAGCTGGGTTCTGTTTGGAGGAATGGGCTCTAAAATTCCTCCAAGCCGGTGTGCAGGACTGATCAAGTTAGAGTTAAAGGAAACGTTTTAGGTTGCAGTTATTGCTGCAACAGGGGGGTCACACCAGATACTGAAAGCAAAGGTTCACATACTTTTTTGCAACTCACTCATATGTTAATATTGGATCATGTTTCTCAATAAATAAATGACCCACCTGTAATATTTTTGTCTCCATTTGTGTAACTGGGTTCTCTTTATCTACTTTTAGGACTTGGTGTGGAAACTCTGATGATTTTTTAGGTCATATTTGTGAAGAAATATAGAAAAAAATTCTAAAGGGTTCACAAACTTTTCAAGCACCACTTGTGTGTGTGTGTGTGTGTGTTGTGGTGTGTGTGGTGGTGTGTGCTGTGTGGTGTGTGTGTGGTGTGTGTGTGTGGGTGTGGGTGGGTGTGTGTGTGTGTGTGTGTGTGTGATGTCAAATTTTAGTCAAATATATTAGGCCATGTAGCGAAAAGGTTGTTTTTTGTTGTTTTTCTTTAATTGATTTGGATTATATTTGGCTGCTTTCAACATTTTTCTATTTTTATAGGGGGAAAAACCACCACAGGACAGAAAATTCAAATAAATGGTTACTTTCCTCTTCTTAGAATTACCTTATTAGTCGAAACGGAAGCTACGCTGGACTCCATCCAAAATGTGAATTCTGGTCATTCCCAGTATTTAAAAAATAGGAAGGTGATTTTTTATTTTACCTCTTATACCATGTGTTTTTCCTATTTTCCCGTTATAAACTTAAGAATTATATAACTTGGTGTCCAAATAAATGAAATTCAGAAATGTAGCAACAGGCATTCACTAAGTGATAGATTAACCTGTCCCTATTTGAACCCCATTTTCTGTCACTCTCCATCCAGACGCCGGGCCTCTGTTGAGGGCTCTTACTCAGTTTTCTCATCTCACTGCTGACACCATTATCAATGGGAGTGCAACAGCACACTTGGCACCTGTTGATTATGCTGACCGTAAGACACCCACTTGTGAAAAAACAGCAAGAAGCTGTATACTGGATTAATGTACAGAAACCATGCTTACAAATAAACACTATGTTTTTTTTCTAAAATTTGCTTCTCTGTAGTAATGGTTGGATTTGTTGGAGTTAATTGGTGATCTTCCTAATGAGATTTCAATTGCGTTGTGCACAGGATTGACTTGACAAACTGCAGGGAATGTGCCAATCACTCAGAGTATACAGTTTCTGCAGGACCTGAAGTCTAAAGGGCTCCCATAAGGGGTGCCTGACACACTGCTGTTTTCGTGTGGTGGTTCAAAGGATATTAAAAATTGGCACAGGTGAGGTAATTATATTTGTTAGCATTCGGCCCCAAAAGGGGTGTGAACCTAACTGTTTTTTTAGGTTTGGAACCTACTGAGCTTGAGCCCACAGACACAAAATTAAAGGATCAAGGAATTTTTAAAATGAATACCTAGGAGAAGGTATGGGAAGGAGAAGAGTGCGAAGAATAAAAGAAGTGGGCTGAGTATTGACTGCTATGTGTGAACATGGGTGGGCTGGGACAGGAAGTGGGACTGAGAGAACCAGCTGGAGGCTCATGTGGGGTCTTGTAATATCTGTACACAGAGCAAGGGTAAAACAAGCCCTAGGGTGGCACGAAAAATTTGTAAACTATTGGCTCAGCAGAGAACAGCCACGAGGGTGACGACGAAAACTATTCAAATGTACAGTACAGTACAGTATTCAAGTGTTTTATTACAAAAACAAAAACAATTAGGGACCGTCAAAACATCTTCCGCACTTCCACACAAAAACAGCCCAAAAAATGACAAGCTTTTAACAAGCCACAAGGAACATCGTCAGGTCATTTACCAGGGCTCAAACCCCAAATGTTTTTTGAATATAGCCTGATATTATATCTAATATTTAACATTGGAAGTCTTTATATTCTTTTTAATGTAAAAGGCAAAAATTAGCGTAGATCTCTGGTGTGGGGTCTGGTGTGCGCACTTGTGTGTCCGTGGCTGTGTGTTTGTTGATAGTGAGAGAAGTTCATAATGAGTGCAAATTCTGCCTCTTTTTAATGAAGTTGACTCATTTTGGCTCCAAAACAGTGCCTAAGTTTATCAAATCTAACTTATATATGCTACTCATTTTATGACTTCAAGCATTGAAATGCACAAAACCTAATGATAGTCTTTGGGGGAACGGGAGTTTGGGGTGTGCATTATTAGAATGGCAGTCAATGTAATATAATTTCAGGGCGGCTGGCAGGTGATTAAAGGAGAGATTGTGAAGGGAATGGATTGTATAATCAGTGTATTCACTATAGCATATTTGAGAAACAGAGCTATAAAGTGACAGAGGTGAATTACATATAGAATAGTACATATTTAAGCTCCACGGTGAAAATATGATGCCGTTAGCCAGAAAAGATTAAACAAGTCATGGAATAGGCTATTTATAATATGTAAAGGCTGTCTCATTTTAATTTCCGTATTTTCCGGGCATATAAAGCGCAACCGGGTTATAAGGCGTGAATATCAATGATCGACTTCTAACGGATATTTTTCATACATAAAGCGCACCGGGTTATAAGGCGCATTAAATGAAACAAAAAAACTCTATGTTTCCGTCGGAAGCTCAGTTTTGGTCTTTACCTGGCGCAGGTAGTCGTCTTTTGCTTCCTCCACTTCCGTACCATGATTCGTTTAATGTTGAATCTCTCGCAGCTGCTCTATGTCCATGTTGTACTGGCGTGACTGATAGCGGTTGAGTTTGAAATCCCGCTTCGTAAATAAATGATGAACGCACGTACCCTAATGCTGAAGCACATACCGTATTACTCCGCAATGCTGCGCACTACGGTTTGCCATAAGCTTCGTAACTTACCAAGGCCGTGCTAAAACACTTTGACAGATTTATGAGCGGCGTGTACCATCTACAATCGGTTCTAGGTCAGAAAGCACAACCAGAATTAATTCATACATTAGACGCACCGCATTTTAAAGCGCACCGTCGATTCTTGAGAAAATTAAAGGATTTTAAGTGCGCCTTATGGTCCGAAAAATACGGTACATTTGACCTACTCCCTCCTCTTTGTAAAATAAATTTCCCTCATTTCAAATAAATCATGCGATATCTGCAAGAGATGGACGAATAACTAGAACAGCTTACTTCTCCATCACTACCCACTCGTAGCATGTCCGGTTTGTAATGTTTCCGAAATGTATGCCTTTAGCGTGGCTGCCACAAAGAAATAAAAATCCGATCATTATGCTGAAAGATGGAATAGACAAAGTGTTCTAATCTAACAGTCGCACAACACTGAATACAAACACAAACAAATGTATACCAGAGTTACTATGGAGATGATATGATGAAACATAGGACAAATGCAAGCTGATCTTGTAAACAAACTATTTAATTTGGATTTGTCCAATTAGGCCCTTCCAGTTACAAGTATCAGTATATCCATAAATATTAATAGAGATCCACTTCAGCTCAGTGTAGTCATGGTTATCTGTAATATAAATCACATCACACATTAGTACAATAACCAATTCCAGCTCATCTTGCTGTGTCTCAACCTCCATATTGAAGTATGTGTCACTGGAATCTGTAGTATCCCAAATATTTTCATCCCATGACAGCGCAACGGGTTCTCTCCCTTTTTTGATGCACACTTTTTGTAAGAACTGAACAACATCAGCATGTTCTATACCTTTCTGTCCCAATTTTCACATAACCCAGCCTTAGCAGACCAGGTGCACGCCAAGTCTCCATACAGGACATCTTTCCCTCAAGGGATCTCACTGTTTGTTACTGCAACCGCTATGGCCTTCTTCGTTTTAAAGATTTTATCGATCCTGCTGTCAACACCAATCTATGTACTGTATTACCTAATCAGGAGCGCACGTTTACTTGGGTAAAAAGTACTGAAAGAGTCCAAACAAGCATGCATATCATATAATAAAGATTTATTTATAATAGACTAATAATTTTATTTATAATAAAAATAACTGACACTGGCCAGGCCCCACCCCACCTCAAGCCGTGATTCAGTTATCTAAATGTTTTTGGTACATTTGGTTCTGCTCAGTTCATATACATCCATGACTTTCTCCTAGAAAACACAAACAACTGATATGTGTCCCATGTAACAAAATATGTTAACATAAGTAATTTCATCCATTTTACTTATTCAATTTGATTACAAATACAAATAATGTATTAAATTTCATTACACTAGCATGAGAGTGAAACACCTGGGTGACGCTCACAAATGAACAGAAACCCACAGCAGCGATCCAAATCCAAAGTTGCTCAGGCTTGAGCACCGGAGGCTCAGGGGGTGAGGGGTGAGGAGTGAAGAAGGGTCACAGGTGTCCACATCTGGTGTCCATGTCTGGAACAGGGAGAGTCCATAGGCGTCTGCGTAGGAAGAGTGCACATAGAGTCCCTTGGCATCCACATCTGTCTGTGGAAAAATATTCTGAAGAATCACTTGACATTCCTAAAGCAGGCCCTTAGAAGGTGGCTATTGGACACAGCTGATGCTTGTCCAGGACCTGCAAGAGAGAAGCCGATGGGAAGCTGGTGGGTAGCATAAACAAGACTTTGTGTAACACTACTGTCAGTGTTTGCAAGAGACCTGCTACAAACATAATTCCTAGTGCCAGAAATTTAGATCCCTCACTAATGTGAGTAGTGCCCAGCAGGAGTTTTTCTATAGTATTGCAGTATTTAAATTGCACTGAATTGTATTAAATGTATGTTTTATTTCTCACTTTTTGTCTCAGGATCTGAGGCCTAAAGGAATGGATGTTGGAAAGGACGAGTTGGGTGACATGGTGGATAAAGAGATGGCTGCCACTTCTGCTGCTGTAGAGGAAGCTGTAAGGAGAATTGATGTAAGTCTGAAGGCAGCAGTGATCACAAACTAAGGTCTTTTTGCTAGTGTCACACCAAAGAGCTAATATTGCAGTAGCTTTAGGAGATATCAATAATCTCAATAACTGCCTTTGCAACTAATGTGTTCATGAATGTTTCTCATCTGACTGCTGACACCATTATCAGTGGGAGTGCAACAGTGCGCATGGTACCTGTAGAACTTGCTTACCATAAGACACCCACATGTGCAAACTCTGAGTACATGGCCTAATATACACCACCCGTGCTTACAAATCAGCATATATAATTTAATATCTTAGTCATTATTGGTATGACAGTAAAAATGTTTCGAACAAATGTTAACTACAAATCATATGTGTGCCCTCGGATCCAGTGGTATTGGGACGTGGTGGCTGGTTCTTTTGTTCTATACTGTATGCTGTCAGAAGCTGTTGATTTAACCAGAATCATTTGAGGAGGGTTGTTTTATGTAAAATGTGCATGTTTTCTACCTCATTACTTGTTAGAAATGACCGTCATCCCAACTTATTTTGGAAGGCCTGGAATGCAGGAATGGATTTTTATTAACAAATAAAATGAAGTTGACCAGAAAAACCATTAAACATCCTGGGTTCATACTGTATGCAATGATATAAAAGTCAAAGTACATGTCAGAAGCACTGAGGTTTTTTTGTATTTGCATTTCCCTTACCATCCCAACTTTTTCTGATTTGGGGTTGTACATGTCCAGAATAGCAGCGGTCAAAATGTGTAAGAATCATTATTATCGCAAGTATTGTTACAAAATATGCAAATATCGATTTTAACATCATTTGCAAGTATAGCCTGTTAGTTGTTATCAAAGATGGGAACAAGTCACTCAGTTGCAAGTAACAAGCAAGTCTCAAGTTCGAGTAAAGTCCCAAGTCAAGACAAGCAAGTCTCAAGTCAAGTCTTAAACTTCAAGTCACCAAATGCCAAACTGGGTGGTTTTAGTGTGTTTAGTGTTTGATTTAGTTGGTTATTCACTGAAGTGTTCTTCTGCTTTTATATCTGTACTGAAAGTTCATAATATGTTCCTGTAAAGCTAATGTAGGAGACTCTGAGATTAGACCAATGCCACATTTTTAATGACTTCATTGCAAATTCATACTGAAACCATCTTCATGATGCTTCTCAATCATGATTCTTTTAGATAAGGTCACACTGTACTCACACTCGCATCCATGATCTAAATGAGCGCCCTTTATTTTATCAAGCTGATACAAAAGTTAATTTACCTGAAACTGTACATCTGACTGTTCCTGCCTCTCTGTGCCCAGTTCTCTGTGTGCCTTTGCCTAATGACACCATTATGAAACATTTTCAATAAGGACTTCTATCCTTTCTTATGAAGATGTTGTTCAATTGTTTTTTTTAATACTGATGTCTTTACTTGCTTGGCAATTGGTGCAGTGAAAAATGATTGGGTATCTGTTTTTTATCTCTGCCATTTTAACTGATCTGGCTGACAAATGACCACAATCTCCTGTAACCTGTATCAAAAATACCTGTCTGACATTTGCAACAGCTTAAAAATGTGTAAAAATTCATAGCTACATATTAACAGACGAACAAGATTCAAGGCTGGTGGTGGTGTAATGTGTGGGGATATTTTCTTAGCACACTTTGGGTCCGTTACTACTATTTGAGCATAATTTAAACACCACAGCCTACCTGAGTAGTGTTGCTGTCCATGTTCATCCCTTTATGACCACAGTGTATCCATTTTCTGATGGCTACTTCCAGAAGGATAACATGCCATGTCACAGCTCAGATCATCTCAAGTTGGTTTCTTGAACATGACAGTGAGTTCAGTGTTTCCAGGACCCTGTCGAATCTGTACCACAAAAGAATTAAGGCAGTTCTGAAGGCAAAGCGGGAACTAGCAATGTGTACTTTATTGTGCTTCATTGCACAGATGCATTTCTTGCTTCCAACTCTGAGATGCATCAGATTCCTGACACAAATAGGCACTAATCCACAACTGTCCCGCAATTAGGAAAACAGTTTGCAGACAGTGAAGCACAGATCCAGTGCACATAATTCTCCTGAGCGGTAACACCTGCTCATCAGCATCAGTGCTCATAATGAGCTCTATCCCAGCCAAATGTTGCTCAGCATTCAGTCTGCTCATGCTGACACTGCATGTGTTTAATAAAACATTCCTCTGGGTCTGATTTTAGGAGATGATGAGTCAGGCCAGACGAGACACTGAAGGAGTGAAGCTGGAGGTGAACGAAAGGTCAGCCATGTTGTGTTTATGTTATAATTACATATAATCCATTACCACATGTGTAGGAAGAACATCTAAGCCTTTGAGTCTCTGAATTTGATGACAGTTGATAAGTATTTGCTTATGATGACTGTGGTAGCCTTGTGGTTAAGGTACTGGACTCTGGACCAGAAGGTCCAGGGTTCAAGTCCCACCTCTGCCAAGCTGCCACTGTTGGGTCCTTGAGCAAGACCCTTAACCCACAATTGCTTGGATTGTAAGACTGTACCAATTGTAAGTCGCTCTGGATAAGGGCGTCTGCTAAATGCTGTAAATGTCAAAAATGTCAAAAATTTTGCAGCCCTAACTTTTGTTTTACTTTGTTTTTCCCAGTATTTCACATATTCTGCAAATCTGTTTTTTACATAAATTCAGTTCTGCAAATGTAACCAGATTTTATGCCCACTTGGTGTTATTCATATTATATTTATGGCAGAGTGGAGATTTATTTAAGTGCTCATTATTAAAATTATTTCTGTGGTAATTTTTGCAATTTTTAGAATACTGAATAGCTGCACTGACCTCATGAAGGTAAGATGAAAATTGTCTTAATGTCATTTTAGGTTTAGAAAAGTCTCTTATTATTGCAGTGATGTTAGTTCTCTGTTATCTTAACATCTTGTGCATTATTTACATTTCATTCCAGGCTATTCGCCTCTTGGTACTGGCATCCTCAGACCTGCAGAAGGAGATTGTGGAAAGTGGAAGGGTAATGTTATATTTTGAAATAATCACTTAAGGTGCCATCAGGTAAATTGGACCCCATCTTTGTGATATTAT